>JADRCD010227657.1:2976-16152 GCA_019843815.1 Montemys delectorum
GTGCTTGTGTAACACTGAAGCCCGTGTGCTTGTGTAACACTGAAGCCTGGGTGCTTGTGTAACACTGAAGCCTGTGTGCTTGTGTAACACTGAAGCCCCTGTACTTATATAACACTGACCAGGTATCTAGGTTCTGCACATTTTTTTTTGATAGCACAATTAAATATGGATCCATGATTGCAACATGCAGCAATGGGAAATACAAATCTCTCATGTAAGCTTGTAATTTAGATAGTGAATAATATTTAGGAGGCTGTATAGATGGTTCAGTGGTTTAGAGGGTGTTACCCAAGCACAAGGGCCTGAGTTTAATTCCTAGCCACCACTTCAGGTGGCCCACAGCTACTATTGACTCCAGATGCAGGGGCTGCAGCACCTCCAGCTTCCATGAGCGCATGCACACACACACACACACACACACACACACACACACACACATTCACACATGCATACATGATTCCACAATGTATCTTAAAACATTTTCATGACAGTGTTATGTCATGCAGTATTTAGGGCATATCTATCCTACAATTGCTTGACATCTGCCTAAAACTGAAATTAAAGAAGGCATCTTTTACCTTGTAAGTTATGCTTCCTACTTGTCTGACTAAGCGGGCAGGAAACGTCTTTTTGCATCCTACGCTATGTGAGTCTGATGGCCTCCATAATCCTTTCATGAAAACAGAAATTGAAAGGTTTCTCCTGCTGCAGAAGCTCAGACCTACTCATTGTTTTCATTCATGTCACTTTTAGTTTTCATTAGCTCTCTTGAGAAATATTAAACCCATTTAGAGGGCACAGCTCAGTCTCGCCTGCCTTGGCATATTCAGAATTTTGTGCCAGCCATCACCACAGTAACTTTAGAATTAGTCTGCTCCAAAAGAAGCCTAGAGCGAGTAGAGTCCTCTCCATTTTCCTCACTATCAGCTGCTGGCCTAGATGGTCACTGACCAATCCTCCTCACACACTCACCTAGTACAGACATTCCCTCACTGCCCCTTTGCAGTGCCTCACAGCCTGCTGTTTGTTGCATGCAGTTACCTAGACCTAAAGCACTTGAGACCCCTGTGGGTAGTGATTCTTTATGTTGTCTGCAGCATCCTTGAGTTATCTGATCGTGAGCATTTCTAGTTTTGATGAGTATCAATCCGGTTGCTACAGGCAATCTCATATGGGTTTTTTTTTCTGGGTTTGGCAGTGCTGAGGTTCAAACCCAAGCCCTTCTGTAACCCCAGCAGGCAGTCCTACCACCGAGCTGTACTCCTAGCTTTGCCATGGGTGTTTGGATGTAAATATAAAATATGACTATTAGGTAAATATCCAGAGGTTCGACAACAGGATCACTAGGGCTATATTTAACTTGAGAAGCAGTTGTCTGGCCGCCTTCCAAATGTACCACTTAATAGCCACACATGCACATGTGGTGGACAAAAGCCCAGGGCTTCCCAGTGTCTGCAGCACTTGGCAGGTTCTCTCTGCCACTTGGACAGATGTGTACTGATGCAACACTGTGATTTTGATTTCTATTTCACTAATGAAGAATTGTATCCAATATTTTTTTATTTTCTGTTCAGAAATTCATTTCCTGAATTTCTTTAATAAAATATTTTATGACCTTTCCCTCAGTTTTAAAACTGAGTTTTCTGTTTTATTATCATCAAAAGTTTGAAAGCATCCATAAATTTTAGATCCAAGTGCTCTGCTAAATTTGCATGCAAATATTCTCTCTCCAGCCTGTGAATTGTCTCCTCATTCCCTCAGTTGTTTTCTCTAGAACACAACTTAATATGAATGAGGTTCAAACTGTCTGTTCTTTCCTCTTTATCTTGTTTCAGTGTTTTCTATAAGATGTTTTTTCCTAGGATGACAAAGGAAAATTGATAATTCAAGGCCAAAATTGGGCTACAATGTGAGTTCAAGGTCAGCTGGACAACTTATCAAGACCCTGCCTCAAAATTAAAATTTAGGTCAGGTGTAGGGACATAGTTCAGTAGTAGGATGCTTGTCTAGTATTCAAGAGGCCATGAGTTCAATCCCTGTTCAACAGCATAATGAATAAAAACTATACACCTCTTTTTTCTTAACATTTGTCCTAGAAATTATATAAGATCCTGGTTTACATTCAGACTTAGGTTACTTTCTGGTCAATGTAAGCTATAGCTAAGGTTTATTTTGCTATGAATGTCCTTTGTACCAGAACCTCTGACTTCACTTTTTTGCTTTACCAAGACCTAATTCACAGTGGACTGACGCCAGACTTGTGTTCTATGCCACAGATTTTGATTTATGCAGCTTTATGAATACTAATCCTGAAAAACAGCTACTGAATGTTCCAGCCACACACACATACACCAATATAGCCATTGGTTATTCTAGTAGGTATTTTGGCCTATTTTTTTTTCTGTATTAGCAATCATGTTGTTTATAAGTTGAAATAAGTTAGTTCTCTTTTAACTTTTTTGTCTGGTGTCCCTTTCTCCCTCTGTTCTTTTTCTTGCCTGGGCACATGGGTTTGAACATCTGTGGTAATGTTAATTGGAATAAACATTTTTTTTTTTTTTTTTGTTATTTGAGACAGAGTTTCTCTGTGTAGCCCTGGCTGTCCTGGAACTTACTCTGTAGACCAGGCTGGCCTCAAACTCAGAAATCCGCCTGCCTCTGCCTCCCAAGTGCTGGGATTAAAGGCATGAGCCACCACTACCCAGCCCCGGAACAGGCATTCTTAACTCTGTTTCTGGTCTCAGGAGAAATCGTCCAGTCTCCCATGAATACCTGTGTGTTAACATAAGGCATCATGTAGGAATCCTTCATCAGGTTGAAGAAAATCTCTTTAGCTTATTGAGAAATTTTAATCACAAATGAGTTGAATTCTGTTAAATGATTTTATCGAATTTTATCACCCCAATGACAAGATTGTCAATCTACTGATGTAGCAAACTATGCAGATATATTTTCAAAAGATAAATGAGCCTTTCATTCCCAGAAGAGGCCCTACTTGCTCCCACACATGCCATTCTTGTGTATTCCTGAACTCACTTTGTAGTAATACATTACAAAATGAAGCCAAGTGTGCTACACGCTTTTAATCCCAGAAGTTGGGAGGCAGAGGCAGGCAGATTTCTGTGAGTTTGAAGCCAACCTAGTCTGCAGAGTGAGTTTCAGGACAGCTAGAGCTACATGGCTGCCTCAGAAAACAAAGAAAGAAATAAAAGACATTACAAAATGATAAAAAAAGGACAAGTGGTAAGGGAGGTGGGGGACATGTACTGGGAGAGGAGGATAGAGGGGGGACTGCTAAAGATGGCAGATAACAAACTTACACACATACACAGCACACACACACACACACACACACACACACCCCACTTTATTATTCACTATTTAAACCTTTTAAAGACCATGTGTGTTAATAACTCACACACCATGTAGACACACCTTGAGCATCTGGTCTTTCCAGCAATATATGCAGAAAGTGCATATGGGAAATACCTGTTGGTAATTAGTATAATAGTGCTACTCATTCCATTAGTATGTGTATCTTTGTGACAATTACTAGAGAATTTCATCAGCTACAAATGTTTTGTCTAAAATGAAAGCTTGTTCTCAAGCTCTCACTTCTGATTCAAGTTCCTAATTGTTCTGCCCCTATAGAATTGTTTTTCAAATATTTGTGAAACTATTTGTCATTTTGAAGGTGGAATCTGCTTTTCTATGCTGATTAAACAATTAAAGGTTTTAAAGGGAGGCAAGTGAAGCCATTTGAGCTTAGATCTATCTAATCTAATCTAATCTAATCTATCAATGTATCTATTTATGTGTTATGTATGTGTGTGAATGTATGTATCTATCTATCTCTCTATCTCTCTATCTATCTATCTATCTATCTATCTATCTATCTATCTATCTATCTATCTATCTATCTATCTATCTATCTATCTACTGTTGGGTCATGAAAAGCAGTCTGTGTTTTAGTTGAGCTAGTCTTAACTTCTGGAGACCCAGTGGGAAATTCTACCAGGGACGGAACAGTGGAGACAAGTTCCCAAAACATAAACGGCTGGCCCCATGAGCCCTCACTCCATTATTCTGTGGCTAGACAATGTCCCAGCTCCCAGCATTCTGGCTGAATTCCACCCCCACAGTCAACTGATCACAGGTTTGCCTGGCTCCACAGACAGGCAGACCAGCACACCATATAAGGGGCAGTTTGCCCCTCCCCCTTCTCTTTCTCTGTCTCTGTTCTCTCTCAACCTATTACTCTCTTCTTAACTCTCCCTTCCCTCTCTCTCCACGTGGCCATGGCTGGCCTCCACTTCCCTATCTCTTCTCTCTCCTTTCTACAATAAAACATCTTACGATCATACATTGACCCCTTTCAACTAGACACACTGTGCTGGGCCAGCGTTTGCAACAGGGAGACCCAAACGGAGAACGCCCATGTATCCGCTTGTGCCCGCTCGCACCCCAACCACCAGGTGGCCGCTTCCTTTTCCTGCTCCCTCTCTCCCTTCGGCCCCAGAGTGGACTGAGCTGCTCTGGCGCCCCCAGTTCGTTCTCAGCTCCTCCCTGGTGTCCAGCGTTGCCTGTGATACCCAGGGGCTAGATAGAACCTACCTCCTTGGCCTCCGTGAGGTCCAGGGACCCCCCCGCCCCCCCCCCCCTGCCCCTGCTGTCCCCCCATCCCACCGCACCCACGTCTCGGAGGACTGGGATCTAGATGCCCATCTGGCGGAATGGGGCACACTGACAGACACCTGAGGCAGCGGCAGTCCTGTGCCTGACAATCTACCTGTTAATTGATTGATATTACAATTATCACAGTGCTCAGGGCGCTTGTATACACCAGACCAGGCAAGCACTCCACTAGTCAGCTACAGCTTTAGACATAGTTTTCTTTTTAGAAAGGTTTTAAGTATACATTTCTTTAATCAGCACATCATTATCTATTTTCTTATTGAACGATTTTTGATCATCTGTACATTTTCAGAAATTAGTCCGCTCACCAATATTATCTCTCACACTGCCTTTCCCTCTTCCCCTCTGTCCTGCCCATTGACCACAGAGATTGCAATTCACAGTCCAAGAAAGCTCTTGGGTTTAACTTCAACTGGAAGATGTTGAGCATTTAACTTTGTAAACCACCTTTAAGCATCAGCATTTAATTGGCAATAAGGCACTTAGCATTTCTGTAAGGAATGCCATTATGGTCCATAATAATATACAGTGGTGTCTATCTGCTAAGCCTAACTATTCTCAGCCTGCTTCATTTTCCTGTGGCATCTCAGCTTTCTCTGTGGTCCTTTTGACACATGGTAATGGATTCCTGAAAGCAAGCCATGAAACTCATTTCTAGACTCTCTCTTAGTATCTAGAGTTGTTCATTTTGCCCCTTCCTGATTTCATATGGATGTGTGTCATTTTCTAATAAAGAATTTTAAATGGTCTTAAATCATTCTCTTTTTTCATATTCATATCTCTCTCTCTCTCTCTCTCTTTCTTTCTTTCTTTTTTTTTTTTTTTTTACTTACCAGCTGACTTCAGGGCATAATCAGCCAACTGTATTTGGTCCCCTCTGAATTTTTTAAGTACATAATGTACCAAGTTACACATTTCCTGTAAAGATTGTAAGAACAGTTTTCTGTTATTAATTTTTACCAACTGCTTGAACATTTACCCTTTGTTTCATGGATGTGGACATAAACTCCCTAAGCTGCAGAATGTTAACAGTTTACACAGTTCCCAGGTGCTCCCAGTGCCAGGCACTGATACACTTAGATGTCTCATCCACCATTCTGTGGGAGTAACCCTACTTAGACAATGAATATAGCTAAACCTAATGTATGATTGAGACCATAGTCACACAGAAAGGTGGCTCTGAGGCACCCTCTTAAGCCCTTCCCACTGAATCATAGTACCCTCCCATGGGATGAGATGGAGCTGCCCACTGCACTGTGGTACCCTCCTAGGGGATGAGATGGAGCTGTGTCAGATGTACTCCTATGTACTCACTGGTATCCTATACTTAGCAATAAAGACTGGAATATTCCATAATTATTTGAGAATCAGGCAGCTTACAAAGGCCAGATAATTGCTTATAACAGCAAATTTTCACCCACTTCAATGAGTGTTGGGCTTTGAAGGATTCTCTTGTTCAAAAATAAGCAAGTCCCCTGAGCAGGGCCAACAGCTGGAGTATCATTGACTAACTCAAACACTGAGCCACAATTACAAGGACAAGATGGAGCCTGGAAGCTGTGGAAGGCCAGGGTTAGATTTCTACACATTTCAAACATAGATTCGGGGAGGAGAAATTGGTAGAGGTCCAAGAGGTGGGAAAGCATCACAGGGAGGCTTCCTGCCTAAGTCTGGAGCTCACCAGAGGCATAGCTTTTAATGGCAGAATGGAAATCTCTTGCTAGCAAGTATTCACTATAGACATTCAAAGAGCACCATTTCTGAGACACTGGTTGGTTATTTTGTGGGAAGTAAATTGTATCCCAACATAATATCCTCTCTGTAACACAGCATTGGTGGGGCAGTAGATTCCTAGGGACTGCAGTAGTAAAAGGAAGCCAATCGGGATTCCAGTGGACACAAGTCAATGTAAGTTGGTACCAAGTCGGTAGAAGAAATGGATTGAACATCCATGACTGTCTCACCCCCATCCATGCCCCAGCCTGCCTTGCCTCATCTAGAACTTCAGCAGTGGCCTGGTCTTGCACAGCCTCATGGTGGACAGGCAAGCTATGATTGTGTACGTCGTCCTTCAAGTCTTTAAGCAACGCCTTCAGAACATTTATTTGTTCAGTTAAAAACAGAATTTCACGAAAATTTTTCTCCAATGTCTGGCTTTCCTTCCTGTATCCAGAAGAACAACAAGGTGAAAGAGGAAAGCATTAAAATTCCTGCTAACGGCGTCAGGGCCAGAAACAGGCAAAGAGGTCATCTTAAGGGGAGGAAGAGATAGATTTACAGGGAGGAGAAAGCAGGGATGTACATTTGTCTGCTCATTGCATCTCTCTGTATCAGAAAAGCAAAGTGGATGGACACTAAGAAGATGAGAGCCAGGGCAAATCCTTGCTTGGCTTTTTCTACACTGAGCAGACAGGATGCAGCCAGTCTCACTTGTCCTCGGTCAAGTGATTTCATACAGGTGAATGCTAAATCCCAATGCTGTCTCCTTCAAGCTGGGATGTCCTACATTTCAAGTGCAGCAGAGAGAAGTGTTTTTCAAGCTGTAGCCTGTTAATCATGCAATGTCCATACGTAAGAGTCTATTTATTTATTTTCCTATTCATTTTTATTTGAGACAGGCTTGTCAGTTGTAGATTGACAATCAAGATCTTGTTGTTTCAACTTGCCAAATATTAAAATTATAGGAACATGCCAGGTTCAGCTGAATATGGTATTTTAAACAGATCTGGGGTTTTTGTTTTGTTTTGTTTTGTTTTGTTTGTGGTGGTTAAGAGGAAATAACCAGGAAAAAATGCTCTTGATTGGCATGATATAAAAGGCATAATGTAGGAAAGTTATTTCAGTTTTATAAATTTCCAAAAAGCAAATCCCAATATTTCAGTGTTTAGAACCACAGCTGAGAATGGCATAGTCAAAATCAAACTCACTTTAAAAGTTCTTGTTGCTCCTTAGGCATGCGAAGCCTGGCCTGGAATAAAGAAGAGAAATAACTCTGAATCTTGCCTCTTTCCTCATTTGACTTTCTTCTGAAGCCACACTGTGACCTTTGAAATATAGCACGGGGCATAAGTCTGAGAAGGTGGCCTAGTCACACATCCAATGGAAAGTGACATTTAATGTGAACTCCAGGATACAAGCCTAATTTGCTGTTCCTGAAGGTGGGAAAGGTAGGAACAGACAGAGGGAAGGACTAGGAAGATGGGGTACCACTGGTTACTGTGGATGCACATTTGTATTCCCGAGGGTGATTTAAGGATCTGGAACAGCTCCTGGTCCAAGGCCAAGACCGTGAAGACCTCAAGCTGTAGACGCTATTTTAGGCGAACTCTGTCTGTCAGGTTTCACGTGGTTGACCTATTGTCTAGGACCAAGGTTGGTGTGCTGGTTAGGTTTTTGAGAACTTGAAACAAATTGGGGAAGGGAAACCTCCATTGGGAAAATATCTCAATCAGATTGTAGGCAAGCAGTGGACATTTCCTTGGTTAATAGTTGACATGGAAGGGCCTAACCCACTGTGGGTGTTTCCCACCTTGGGCAGGAGGTTCTAAGTTGTGCAAGAAAGCAAACTGAGGAAACCATGGGGAGCAAGCCAATAAGCAGCATCCCTCCAGGACCTCTGTGTCAGTTCCTGCCTCTAGTTTCTGCCTTGAGTTCCTGCCTTGACTCCCTCAATGATGAACTGTGATGTGGAAGTATAAACCAAATAAATCCTTTCTTCTCCTCACTCCAGGACAGTCAGGAATGCTAGGAAGTGCTCATGGAATGAGGAATGGAAAGGCTCACTGAAATATCAAGAGCTTCCAGGCAAAGGAAACTTTGCTGGCTGGAGATAGGAGGCTGGTCATAAGGAATCCTTTGCCTTTCCCCCCTTTTCCTGGAGCTTCTCCTGGGGAGTCTGCAGGGGTCAAAAGGTATGAAGAATCTGTGAAGTTTCTTAGCCATAAAACCTCTTCAACGAACCCTACTTGCTGTAAGCTATCCTCACAAAACCAAGATGATACAATGCAAACTAGACTTACCTTGTAGCATACTCAGTTTTATACGAGTGGTATGCAACAATAATTTAATGAAACATCACCTGGTAATTATAGAGCCGGAAGCCATATTCTGCAATGACATTATATAATTGTCTGGGTTTTTGAGGAAACTCTGTTTCTTTAAGCCACTGATGATTTAGAAGTCCTTCAAAGAAAAGGCAAACTCTGATTAAAGAACTTATCTAGAAATACCTTATATGTATTAATAACCATTTAGAACACAAAATACCTTATATGTATTAAGCATTTCTGTGAGTGTGAAAGAGGGATAGCCTTAAAAATCAGGAGTAGAAGGCTGGGCCTGGGGCTCAACAGAGCATTCGCCTCTCATGTTCAACCCCAGCACTGCAGAAAAAGAGGAAGGTAGGAAAATAGTGCAGCAGACAGAGTGCATGTTGCATAAGCATGAGATATTGAGTTTGAATCCCTGTTATCTACCTAAAAGCTGATGTGGTCATGTATGTTCAAATCCCAGCTCTGCAGAGGTAGGGGTATCTGAAACAGTTGGATATCTGCAATTCTAGCTTCAGTGAGAGACTCTTTTCTCAAAAAAATAAGATGGAGCTAAACAGGGGAAGACACTGGGACATTGGCCTCTGTTTTTTTGCCAGTGCATCCAGGGGTACATGTACATCTGAATACATGTGCACATACATGCATACATCACACACACACACACACACACACACACACACACACACACACAGATTGAGAAGGGCAAGGAGACAGGAACAGATTTTTAGGTGATTCATAGGAAATGGTGAAGGAGAATACCCAGTCCTCCACAGAAACCTTCATAGCAGAGAGAGGGAATGGTGGGGGGATGGGAGTGGGGCTACACCGGAGGGAGGAGGGAGGGACAGAGAGAGGGAGGGAGAGAGAAAGAGATTGGGACAACTGTTCTGGAATCTGACACTGGACAGCAGGAGCTCTGAGATGCAAAACAACTGTAATCCTACAGATAGATCAGAAAGATAAAAAAAAAAAGTGAACAGAGTCAGTCAAAACTGTGGGACATTACTGAGATATACACTGTGTGGATCACACATTCCACCCAGAAAGAGAAAGAGGAAAAAGAGAGGGAATACTGAAAAGAACAATGGATGAAAGGTTTTCAGATTGATAAGAATAACAAATCTGTCCACCAAGAAACCGCACAAGTACCAAGGAGAACAAACTTACAGATTCCCCACACTGAAACATAATCAGACTGCCGAAGGCAGGGCTCAGAGAGGGACTTGAAAACAGACAGAAAAGAAAGCTTTGCCATGCATAACAATTCTTGGCATGATTGTCACTTGGTTTCTCTTCAGAAACTGTAGAAGCTACAAAGCAATGGGGTGAGGTGTGTAAAGTGCTAAGAGGACTATGTATTCATGGTGCCAGAGTACTTCACATTCAGCAAACAGAAGCTCTGCAAGTGAAGAGGGAGAGAAGGGAGAGGAACTGGGAGAGAGATGGGGAGAGGGAAGGGATGGAGGGAGGGAGATGCTCAAATGAATCCTGGGGATCTGTTGGACTAGTTGCTGTTTTTCAGACCAAGCAAAAGGACATCCTTGGGGGCAGCTCAATGCCATGCGAAGAAACCAAGATGTCTTGTTCAGGTAACAAATATAAAAGCCAGAATTATAATAACATTGGTCAGTGTGTTAATTACTTTTCTCATCCCAGGCACAGAAGAACCCAAGAGAAGTAACTTACAAGAGGAGACATTTATTTTGACTCTGTCTTAGAGGTTGCCATCTACTGCAGTAGGGAAGGTGTGGCCACTACAGCGGCATCACACATGATAATGGGAGCTTGTAGCATGACTTGTTCACATCATACTAGATCAGAAAGAAAAGTTCTTGGCCCAAAGCAGGACAAAGTGGTAACCTTCAAGCCTACCCCAGTGTTTTACATCTACTAGCTCCGTATCCCAGATGTTCAATAACCTCCCAGAAGAGTCCTACCAGCTGGAGACTAAGTGTTCAAGCACGAGCCAGTGGGAAACATTTTCTATTTGGACTATAACAGATGGTAAGTCAGGTTTAATTTCTTAAGTGATTTAAAAGATAAACACAGAAAGCATAATGATAAATCCATACTGATGGGTAACTGGGTATTTTCATGATTTATAAGCTAACTTGCTATCAAGCCATTTTGTTATCAGTTTTGCCTGTTGTAATTCTTGTGGTAGCCACTAAGAAAATATTTAACATGTCTGTGAGAAGAATCTTCAAAACTACATTACAACCAATTCAATAAAAAGGATGATAGCAACAGAAGAAATTAGAAACAAGAGGGTAGAAGACATAGAGGAAAAATAGTGAAATGGCAGAAGAAAGTCTTTTCTTATAGGTAATTAATTTAAATGTAAATGTAAATGTAAATAGGCTAACGTCAAAAGTGGCGGCACATACATTCAATCCTAGCACTTTGGAGACTCAGGAAGGAGGATGAAGAGTCCAAGCCAAGGTCTGGAGAGATGACTCAGCAGTCAAGAGCACTAGCTGTTCTTCCAAAGGACCCAGGTTTGACTCTCAGCATGCACATGGCAACTCACAACCATCTGCTACTTCAGTTCCAGGAGATAAAATGCCCAGAGATATAGCTCAGTTGTAGATGGCTTGCTTAGCATATATTTGGCTCTGGGATTGATCCCAACACTGGGAAACAGCAACAAACCAACATAAATGTGTGTGTGCGCACACACACAGTGCTAAAGAACTATGTTACTAGAAAGACAATACATAAGCCTATGTTCATTAATTAGATTATTTATTATTAAAATGGCAATACTTCCAAAATCTATTTACATATTCAAAGCAATCTCAGCCACTGGCAGAACATCAGGCTTCTGGGACCATGGGAAAGACCTAGACATGTATCTATGGCCAGCTGAACTTTTTGCCAGGATCCAAGATGATTAAAAATATCCTTATGGGAAAATTATCTCTACAGCAAATGGTGCTGGTCCAACTGGATGCTCAAGTGCAAAAGAATGTATCTGGAATTGAATTCTACACCACATGACCACGAAATGGGCCAGTGACTTGAATATAATTGCTAAGACCACAGGATTACCAGAAGAAATCAGCAAATCTTCACCATTGGGATTTTGCAGTATATTTCTTGATAAAATGTCATCAAAATTATAAACATTTATGAGCCAAAAGATAAAGCCAAAAAATGAAAAGACTCAAATAACCCTATTAAAAAATGAGGTACAAAGCTAAACAAAGAATTCTCAACTGATGAACACCGAATGGCTGAGAAACACCTAAAGAAATGCTCAACATCCTTAGTTATCAGGGAAATGCAAATCAAAACAACTCTGAGATTCCACCTCACACCAGTCAGATTGGCTAGGATAAAAAACTCAAGTGACAGCAGATGCTGGAGAGGTTGTGGAGAAAGAGGAACAGTGTTCGTGATGAAAGAAAGCATTTTAAAATCAAATGTCTAAGATGGGCAAATATGGTAAAAAATGAACAAAAGACAAATAGGCTAGTCTCCAAATAACACATGCCCAGAGCCTATAAACCCATGCAAATTAGTCACTAGGAAAATGCATATCAAAACCACAATGACCAGTCTGTAGCTACCAATATGACTCTAGTTAAACAGGAAAATGGTAATGGCAGGGGTTTTTGTATATTTGCTTTCATTAATCCTGATGTTTAAAGGATCATCCTTGCTTCAGAGTGTATTTAGTTTTTTTGTTCATTTCTGTGGTCCAACAATCTTGCATTGTGGTTATATATACCACATTTTAAAATGTATTTGTCCATTGATGGACACTTAGACTATATACCTTTACGTCTATAAGGTATAAGACCTTTTGGGTCGTAGGGTTAGTACAGCTATAAAAATGTGCATGTGTGTTTGTTTGAACATTTACTTTAGATTCTGTCTTAGCAAATACCTAGTAGTGGAGATGCCAGGAAATAGTGGCAGTAGTTTTTCACAATGGGCACCCCACTCTCCATTCCCACCAGAAATGTGTGGGGAGTCCGATTTTCTCTATGTTATCACCAGGAAGCTACTGGTTTGTGATACAAAGAGTTTCCTTTAAGAGCAGTGGGTACAATGCAGTACTTCACTAAAAAAAGTGGTTGCTGGACACAGTACATCCAATAGCACTAAATTATCATTTCAACTTGATGGAGAACAAAAACAACAGTGGCTGCTTTAATTCTTCTGAGATTTATTAAAGCAGAGCCAGCATGTCCATTGGCAAGTTGACCAGCTTGAAATTAAGAAGTACAGAGAAGCAGTTTGTATCCATTATAATGTCTTCAATGTATGTCTTTAAAAATGATGCCATAGATGTACAAGTATAGCCCAAAGGCTAATGTATCAAAGGCTTGATCTTCAACTTGGCAGTATAGGAGGTGGTAGACTGTTGAAGAGGTGTGGTTAGGTGGTTAGGTCATTGGAAGCACGTCCTTGAAGAAAACAT
>JADRCD010227657.1:23078-38374 GCA_019843815.1 Montemys delectorum
TAATTAGGACATTGAGATTTGTGATGCTTCAAGGCCAAGTAATATTGACCCTCAAAATACAACCTAGAGATATGACAACCAAATATCAAAAGACAAAAGTTAAAAGCAATAAGAAAATTCCTTTCATGTACCACAGACTTTCAACAGTTACTAGAGAGGGAGAAATGATGGGCTCAGAATCCTGAAAGAAAAACAAAGCTGTCGCTGGAGAATCTGTCCTCAAAAATAACTGAGGTAGGGTCTGGAGAGTTGTTTCAGCAGTTAAGGACACCTGTTGCTCTTGCAAAATCCCTGGGTTCAGTTCCCAGCACTGTATGTTGGCTAGGAACTGTCTGTAATTCCAATTCTAGGGAATCCAACATCTCTTTCTAGCTCAATTAGTTCTCAACCTGTGGGCCGCTTTGATATGTGATATCAGATATCCTGGATATCAGATATTCACATTATGGTTCATAACCATAGCGACATTATAGTTATGAAGTAGCAATAAAAATAATGTTATGGTTGGGGGGAGTCACTACCGAATAAGGAACTGTGCTAAAGGGCTGCAGCATTGTGAAGGTTGAGAACCACCATTCTAGTCTTTGTGGGCTTCTGCATGTATGTAGCACACAGGCATACATGTAAGTAAAGTACTAATACACATATGAAATTTAAAAAATTAAAAGAGAAATAAGTGAGATAAACACATTGTCAGAAACAAAGCAGAGGGGGGTCATCAGCACTGGTGATGACATATAAAACTGACCTTATAAGAAACATGGGTGAATACTCAAGTTTAAATCGCAGGGAGCGAGGTGCCAGCATGCAAGCATAAAACTCACTGGTAAACATTTGTAATCCAACCTCCAATGCAGTAGCTCTGGAAGGGTGGCAGACAGTCAGTGTAACTGGAGTATGTGAGCTAGAAGATAGATGGACCATAACCACCATACCTTGTTATAAAAAAAGATACAAAATACAACATTAATATAAAAAAGGCGTCAGGGAAAATGGAAGTGTGCTTTGCATGTTATTGAAATTATTTGTGTAAGGCAGCTTTAACTATGGTGGGGTTTTTTGTTTTGTTTTGTTTGTTTTTGTTTTTGTTTTGTTTGTTTGTTTTTTTGAGGCAGGGTTTCTCTGTGTAGCCCTGGCTGTCCTGGAACTCACTCTGTAGACCAGGCTGGCCTCGAACTCAGAAATCTGCCTGCCTCTGCCTCCCAAGTGCTGGGATTAAAGGTGTGCGCCACCACTGGCCGGCTGACTATGGTGTTTTATGTGAGTTTCACAGTTACCACACTTAAAAGGAAAACTCAAGTAAATAAGAAAGGGAGAGAAAAAGAATCCCAGCACGTGGCTGCAGAAGAACACACACACACACACACACACACACACACACACACACACACACACAGAGAGAGAGAGAGAGAGAGAGAGAGAGAGAGAGAGAGAGAGAGAGAGGCCTATACATAGATAACCAGAGAAAGTAGGAAATCAAGTCATATGTGACAGTGTAAATAAACCCAGTGGACAATTTTCTAAGTGGAATGAGCCAGACACACAGAGCCTCCTCTGTGGCCTTGCATGTGGAATGCAAAACCTGATATTTACAGAAGCAGCAAAGTGGTGGGTACCAGTGGCTGAGGGGTGAGGGCAACAGGAACTTCAGAGAGCCTGCCGAACATCTCGAGGCAGCACTAAGATGTGAACCACCGGGAGCCAGCATGCAGCACATGACTAGAGCTCACCCTGAAATCTGTCAAGATGGTAAAGGTAAGTGTTCCTTTCCCACCACACACGAAAATGGCAACTGTGAGGCTGTGGGTATGGTAATTAGTTTGGTTGGGGTAATCATTTCCACAATGTACACATATATTGAATGCCATACTCAATAACTAAACATATATAAAATGTTTGTCAGTCCTACCTCAAAAAGGTGAAAAAGCTCATAACGTCCCGTTTTTGTTGTTAACAGTCTTGATCTAAGCACAAAGACCTCAACACATCCTGTAGAAAGTGCTTACAGAACTCGGGTTTCTCGGGATGCTACAGACGTGATGCCCTTGTTTTTCTGATAAGGCTGACAAGCAAAACTGTTGCATGACATAAATATGTCAAAAGAAAGAGTTTGACCTTTAAAGTCCTTCCATTATCACTAGACAGAGAGTGATAGACATAAAACATCTTGCTTTCTGAAAATGGACTGCACTTGTACATTGCCTGATCAAAGGGGGATCTGGTGCCTGCAGCAGGAGCCGAGGGCTGGGAAGTGGCTTGTATTTAGGCCTTTTAGCTCCCTCGGAGGGCACTAGTTGGTACTCCAGGCAGGAAGGCGTGCCAGAAGGCTTTGGAATTTTGGAATTTGCACTCACACACTTTTCCCTTTTCTCAAAATGCCCATAAGCAGGAAATGTCTACAACTATCTACCAGCAAAATTAGATGGTACAAGTGCAGTCTGAGATTGCATGACAAGGGATAGCCCATGCTTCTAAAGCCTAAAGCCGTTCTGTGATAGGGGCACATGGGAAGAAACTTAGAAAACAAAGCATTGGGAAGTCATTCGGTACAAACTGCTGTTGAGTTGTTTTCATTTGCATGTGCCTAGAGTCTTATTGATATGGCTCCTGCAAATTCCTCCACTTCAGTAATAGACCAAAGGTCAAAGCTGTCTTTCAAAGCATTAGGACCCTCCGTCATCACTCAGCTTATGAGTTCATCTTGGGAGTGTGCCAAGATCTTTTGTTAGAATTGATAATCAGAAAGACATGTTTTAGTCACCAGCTCCAGTTACTATGATCAGCTATTTTTAAAAATAAACTCTCTTGATCTCATGACCCTCTAGTCAGGTGATGTTGTGACTTCCAGGAATGGAAGCACTTGCCTGTGTGGATAAGCTAAGTACCTACAGACCGTGGAGCAAGCATGCTGTTCAGTAGAGAGCTATAATGACTGTCTGACTGGGCAAGCTGAATAGCTAAGATCATTTGTAAATTAGAGCTGGATGGAGCACAGCTAGGGGCTAAGTGCGTGTGTGCGCACGACAGTCTCTCTCTCTCTCTCTCTCTCTCTCTCTCTCTCTCTCTCTCTCTCCTTTTCCACTCAGTTATACATTATCGGCTTTCTGCTAGACTTCTAAGGTTTTACTTGTGTAACAGAAGCAGGTCAGTTATTTCAAATTGTCAAATACCCACCATTTCAAAAAGGCTTTAATTTAAAAAAAAAATTAACAAGAGGAATCCATGCTATTTACAGCCCAACTGCCAATAGAATTTCTTAGACGGCTTTAATAATTTACCCTTCACTCTTGCAGGAATGGAAAGTGAGTTATTATGTCTGTTACTTGGCCAGAGTGATGTGATGC
Source organism: Montemys delectorum (assembly GCA_019843815.1). Taxonomy (NCBI): domain Eukaryota; kingdom Metazoa; phylum Chordata; class Mammalia; order Rodentia; family Muridae; genus Montemys; species Montemys delectorum. Next base: position 26,423 of record JADRCD010227657.1, read on the forward strand.
CTTCATGATTAGTGTGGCGCCAAAGTTTGTAGCCCCAAACTTCTTTCCATAGACGTAGGGTTAAGAGCTTTCTAAAGCAATGATGTCTTGGCTTAAAAAACATATTACAAATATATTCTTCGAAAATAAGACATGAAGAGTATTTACCTGATAACTTGAGTCTTGACCCAGTTTGTAGAACTTTCTATTTTCCGAATCTCTCGTGTGTTTCTTTATTGCATTTAAGCGACTCATGAGCCAATTTCTAGAAGTCAGTATGAAGTCCAAGATGACCCTGAACTCTTCCTCCTGCCTCGGCATCCCAGGTGCTGGGTTTACAAGCATTTGCCAGCCTGCTCCGTTTTTGTTTTCATTTTTGTTTTTCTTCATTTTTTTTTTTTTCCTTTTTAAAGAAGAAACAAATAACTCTTGCCTGATTGAAGTTACTACAGTTCCCTGTAGAGACCTCAGGGAAGGGTCACTGTTGTGGGAGCATTTAGGCATGGCTCCGCCCTCAGACCCAGCCCCACCGCGCCAGGTGGAGGCAGAGGGCGGGTGACAGAGGTCTACACTTTGCTCCTATTGGCTCTGGGCACACGCGCCACACACGCTGGTTGGCCGCCTGGCCGTTGCCGTGGAGACGCGTGCTACTGTGTTTCCGCGTCTCTCGAAGAGTTTGGAGTCGGTCTTGGAGCCAGCCCTCTTAGTACGAACTTCAGCTACAGGGGGTGTAAATCCCGGATCCGGAGAGCCGGGAGTCTCACAATGACCTCGGCACCTGCCAAACCCTGCGGCCCGTGATGACCTATAGCACACTTAATATACTCCTGCTGTCTACCCTGCGTGCACGTGCCCTTGCTGTTTACCCCGCTTAACGTGCCCCGTGCTATCTACCCGCTTGCTGGATCCCCTATGGTGTACTCACTGAATGCGCGCTGACTGTATATTCTGTCGTATGTGCCCCTGCTGAGTGTCCAGCGTGGACACGGTGCTGCCGTGTGACCGCAGTGGACGTGCCAGCTCCTGGGCGTGAGGCGTCTGCAGGTGTGTCAGCTTGGAAGCGGGTGGAACCACAAGCGCAGTGACTTTGCCCCTGCAGCTTCTGCTTCCATCGGGCGGGTTGGCAGCGCCCAGATAACCAGAGAACCCGGGCTTGGCAGCACCTTTCTCTTCCCGACGCGGACTTGCTCAAAGCACCAAGCCATGAGGAACACCAGCAAGGAGGTGCAGAGCACCTCTTACCGCTATGCTCCCTGCGGTGAGTGAGGGTGGATGAGAGGGGTGGGGTGGTAAAAGTTGGAAGGCAAGGTGCCTCTGCATCTGCAGTGTCAGTGCTGGAGTTGAAGCCAGGGGACCTTTGCATGCAGGGTAACAGAAGGTAGGAGCTCATTGAAGTTCCTTTTGTAGCTAGTTAAATCTCCTAACTCCCACGTCCTGCTTGGCACTGGCTTGTAGCCTAAGATAGTTTAATTTTGACAGCACCCATCAGGAATATCCCCAACTTCCTAACTTTTGCTCCTAATTCAAGCCCCAAACAAGACAACCGTTTCCCGCTTCCACTATCTGGATCCGGGAAAGCACATCAGTTTTGAAGCCGAGTAGGGAAGGAAGACATTTCCTGACTCTGTCATCGCTTTTCACTTGTGTTTTCCCTCTGTGTCCAGAGTAGGGTTGGAGACAGAGAGAAGAAGCCTGGTGCTCAGCTGGGAGGTACTCAGTTGGAGCCATGTCACCTGCATAGAAGGAAAAGTGTGTGACCTTTCCACATAGTCCATACAGACTAGCCCATGCCATTGTTGGTGACAGCCAGCTGAGAACTGGGGTGGGTTGGATACAGTTCAGGAGGCCTGGTCAGTTCTTATCCCACCCCAGGCACTGTAACTATCCTGAGACTTCTCTGTGTCGTAAGGAGGGAATCTCATCTCTGTGAATCGTGCCGATAGACAGGTGTATTCAGCAAAGCCTATGTACACTAGCACATTTAACTTCAAAACACCCTTACCAGAAATCATCACCTCACCCCATTCAGAGACCAGGAATGTGAGGCATGCTGAGTTTGAAGTAAGTTGCCCTTGGAGTGAGTATGCCTGCCAAGTGGCCTTTAATTTACACTGTACAGTCTAAAGACTATGTGTGCTCCTGTGTGTGTGTATGTGTGTGTGTGTATGTGTGTGTGTGTGTGTGTGTGTGTGTGTATGTGTGTGTGTTATACCCTCTGTTTCCTTACTTGGAAAACAAGTGAAAAATAAGAGCACAGCATCAAATAAAGAAACTGGACAGAGAAAAGCAGCCAGTCTGGGGTTGATCTGGTGTCATGCATGTACAAACCATCTGCAGTGATAAAAGCTAAAATGATAACTCTGTGTCCCTTTAACGTCCTACATGTGCATGCTAGGTACCAGTGGTTTGTTCTTACTGATCAGGGCCCTCCATCTCTGAGTTGCCCCTGTGTGCACGTTTACGAATGCCTCAGTGTGTTCAGTGCCTGTCCAAAGCTTGTAGTAATGAGGTGGCAAAAGATACACTGTTCTCTGTGGATTAATTAGTAATCAATGCCCAGCGGGGGGGGGGGGAATAAAGCAAGAACCAAAGGCTTTCCTGTAAAAGAAGAAACATGGAGCTGAGCCTGCCCTGCAAACAGCTGCTGAGTTCTGATTCTTATTGCTCTGTAATCCTTTGTGCAGATCCTTTGTGCAAGTCTTTGAAACTGGGTCATGTTGATGATGATGAATATAAAAGCTTAGGCATAAAAGCTTCCAGGTGAAATATCCTTCACTTTTAGTCAGCCATCCTAACTTTAGTTCTAAGAAGAAACTGGTGGTCTGAGCATGTAGCTTCAGAGAGCAGGGACTTAATTCTATGTTTATGACGGCTTATTTGTTGTCTGTCTCCCTGTGCCCTAACTCGGTGAGCAGCGTAACTCAGCAGCTACCCACCTACCTGGAAAAGGAGAGAGAACTCTTTTATACATTGGCTTGCTTGATTGTGGGGCCCGTTAAATAAAGAATCTGCAGGGCAGGCTGGAGAGCAGGGGGAGAACCGAGGTTGCAGATCAAGTTCAAAGTCTGCCTGGAGTCAGGATTCCTTCCTCCTTCATTTTTCTTAAGACTCAGCTGAGTGGTTCTCACTCTGTTGTAGACATTCATATGCTTTACTCTGAGACCTCCGATTTAAGTGATAATTTAAAAAGATGTTCACAAAAGCAACTTGAATAATACATGTAAAAAAGTCTGGATACTGTGGCTGAGTCAAGTTGGCATTAAAGTCTGTCATCACACTACCACAAAAGACTAGCTAGGTACAGTGTTTGACTCTGAATGTCACCAGTCTGGAAGGTGCTATGAAACCCAGCCAGCATCCAGGCCACAGAAATCACAGCTTTTGTATTTGTTTTAAATTTACTTTTTCTGAGACTTTGTTTCCCATCTCTTCCACAGATGTCATAGTACTTCTTTGCATTTTGGCATCTGGTTGATTTCTGATGTAGACTAGCCTGAAGTGCCAACAGTGTGTATGTATGTCTGGGTTTCCCTGCCCCTGTGCATGCGTGCATATTGTGTGTGTGTGTGTGTGTGTGTGTGTGTGTGTGTGTATGGTGTGTTTGTGTGTGAGACTGTACTAATCCCTCTGCCCCCTGATGGAAGTTCCCCCTTGTCTTCAGTGAGTTTTATAGATGGTTCTAAGTCAGTCTGAAGAGTTTCCCCCTGTATGCCATCAGCTCTAAGTCTAGCTTAGACTTATCTAGCCTCTTCATTCACCAGGCCATGCCCAACTCCTCCCCATTTCTGCAGAGGGCTTATGTCACTGTGGGGAGGAAGGAGAGAGGGAGGACAAGTTGTTCACACTCCTGTCCTTGCTTCCTGTGATCTGTCCCCTAGTCCTCTCTTCAGGATAGAAGTCACAATCTACACTGACCATTTTCCCCCAGTCTTTCCCAAGGAGAATCTTTGGACTCTTGGGCTTGCATCAAGGTGATTGCTCTGGCCTGGTGAATCTCCCTTTCGGGATACATCTAAGGGTCTGTTGCTTCCCACTGCCCACTGTAGCCTCTAGCACAATGCATGTGTGCAGCTTGGCTGTCACTGGGACACAGGGTTGGCTGCTGGAGGGTGTGGGAGGCAGGTGTTGGCTTCCAACACAGCTGTTAGGCAAGTGAGCCTTCTTGGACCACACCCTGGCCTACTTCCTTCTGCTCTTGTAAAAGTGACAAACCAGTTGGATCAGCTTGTGTGTCTGTAACCGAATTCAAATATTACTATTTTAATATGTGAAAGTCACCAAATCCTGGTCAATATCTGGCTTATCACACTGGTTTAAGTGATTTAGTATTTATTCATGTCTGCTAAGTATTTTTCTGCGGTATGGAGGGCAAGAGGGAGGGAGGAGGAGAAAGAAGGAGGGCAAGAAGGAGGGAAAAGGCAGACACAGGGGTTTTTGATAGCTCCTAGAACTGCTACAATAATGGAATTGGCTAAGCCCTCCCCTTTGGGAGGAGACCTGGGCCAGGAGGGCAGGAAGGAGGAGATGATATTCTTTCTATTTGCCTAAGTGGACGATGTACTTGGGGGCTCTGAACCGTATCTTCTAGGTCACTCTGGTGGTGTCCTGACTTGTCACATGCTCCAGGGTTTGTGTGCTCCGTGGTCTGTGCTACCCTGACAGTGTTATTAGCACAGAGATAAGACTGGCATGAAGTATAGGGCCTCTGATAGGGTGTCTTCCTATACCCATTTAACAGTGTACTGGCCTCTCTCTTGTCTAGACTGGTATTACCACCTACCTGTGAAACGCTCTGAGAAGCCCGTGGGTGCCCCACCAGCATCCCAGATCCCAGGGCTCAGTGACTTGAGAGACTCCCCAAATGTGAATTTGCCCCGTGCTCGGAGATACTGGATCAAAGAAACAGACTCGGAGTACGTGAAATTGGCTAAGCAAGGTGGCAGACCTGGTAAGACTAGTGCACTGAGTGGCTTTGTGAGCAGAAATGGGGCTGATGTTTCTAACGTTCTCCACATTAAATATAACTGTGGTGTTTATGTGCTTTGGTTTTAGAAATGTGGGTTCATTATAGAGTTTAGGTACATATGCTCTTCGATAAAAATCAGCTTTTGTAACAAGTAAGATATATTGAGGTTAAAGGTAATTATGAGTCAGTGAGTACAGGGACCACATCCCAATACTGAGAGACACCAACATTTTCTTTTCTTCCCTCTTATCGTCACTGTCCCTAAATTGAATGTCATAGGTGAAACAGTGGCCAAGTCTGGGCTTGAGCATTCCAAATCCAGACCACACCACTTGACTGACTCAGCCAGGGACATACAGGGGCAAGACCAAGGCAGCTTTTTCTTAGATCCATCTCCTTGCTCTTGGTTCTAAGAGACTATCAAAATCTGATGGAGGCCTCAATGACACAGTGACAGTGTCTTCACGGCGCTGTGATCATATGAGGGTTAGTTTTTTTGTGAGCAGGAGCTAAGGCACAGAGGATGATGGGACAAGCATGTCTGCAACATGCCACTCAACAGAGACTGGTAATGATGGTGCTACTAGTGGAGGATGTGGGGAGAGAAGAAAGAAAATGGCAATGTGTAGGGAGCCTGGGTTAGGAGTGGAGAGGAGCTCACACGGTACTCTATTGGATACTGGTAGGCATGAGGAAGAGGAGGGATGAGAGGGAAAAAGGCATTGGGGGCGAGGAGCCAGTTGGGAAGGAGCCTGTGCTGGGTACCTGTCTGTATAGCTCCAAAGTCACTGATACATTCACCTGGGGCTTCTGACCTGGGAACCTGGAGGAAAGGGAGTAAGTTCTCTAGGAAACAGCAGTTGGTGTGTGGGGGGGGGGGGGGGCAGGGGGCAGACCCACAGTGGTGGACCAAGATGGTCAGACTGCTGTAGGATGGAGAGGAGCATAGATACAGCTGAAGGCTGAGGAACATGGTGCACGGCCTCAGGAGACCTCAGGAGTGGAGAGATGAGCCCTTGGGGGAGTGTCAATGGTAATTGGCACAGATGCCAGCTCTGGACCAGGAGCTATTCATATCCACAAGAGGAAAGGGCATGAGAGGTGCAGGGTGCATGAGGGATAACTCTATCTTGGTGTCAAGCAGGACACTCAGCTCTCGGCCTGTGTAGGAAAGATGGCATGGTCTCCCAGTGTGGAGTGTTGGCAATGCCACATACCCTGTGGGGAGAAGGAGCAACCACTCATAACTGTGTCCCTTTCTCCTTGAGATTTGCTGAAGCACTTTGCCCCTGGAACCAGGCAAGGCTCCCCAGTAGCCTACTCCCTGCCAGACTGGTATATTCACCACAGCAAGCCTCCAACATCTCACCAGCGAGAGTGAGTATCTCTGAGTCCTCCACATTTTTGTCTATCATATATCTATATCCATCTGTCTCTAGCTACATATCTCACCATATAATATATATAACATACGTGTAATGTATATGTTCTATATATTTATATGATGTATATACATAGTGCCAGCAAAATGGTTCAGCAGAAGATGATGCATGCTGACAAGCCCGACAAGCTGAGCTTCATTCCCCAGGACCTACACTGTAATAGGCAAGAGCTGATACCTCAATTTGTACTTTGACTTTCGCATGTCCACCATGGCACATGTGTGGCTGAGTACAAATAAATAAAAATGTAATATAAACAATTTGAAAAATCTCAGTTTGAACTGGAAAATGACAAAATATTTACTATTGCCAAGAGGTATGTTCTACTTGGAGTGTAAGTTGTCAGGAAACTAGAATCAAGAAGACACTGAGCAATGCCCCCTCCGGATGAGGTTCTTTTGACCATTTATTAGCCAGTAGCCTTAGATTTTTATCCTTTGTCCCCTGGGTCACAACCATGTCTACCTGTCACAGAACTGTCTGCCCCAAAGCTTTCTTCTCACTGTTGATGAAAGGTATTACATACAGCAGTCTCCTTTCAGTCTCTGAGACAGTCACAGAAGAAGGGCAGAGCCATGACCCCCTACCCTGTTACAATATCTAACAGTTGCTACCTATAGCCATGCAAAGTCCCTTGAGACACCTCTTTTTGTTTGAGAGCCTTTTAAAGACATGCCTTTTGCTCTCTTCCTTGAAGACTGGATCAGCACAGGCATGTTTCCGTGCTGCTAGGCAGTGTCTTTGGACTGCCCCAGGTACCATTTGGGAGTTTTCATGTTGTTTTCCCTTCAGGATTCTGGTTCCTTTTGTTTTGGCCGTTTTTGTGTTTTATTTTACATTCTGTTGGTTTATTTTTACTGATGACAAATCCCAGAGTGTTTTGGGGCCCTAGGATGTGAGACCCAGGCCAACTTCAAGCTCATGATCTTAGCCTCTGTCTCCCAGGTACTGCTGAGACAACGGGTGGCCACCACAAGCCAGTTTTAGTTTTAGTTTTAACACATAGAATAAAAAGGACGCATAGTGCTTTTGCATACCTGTGGAAAGTAGATATTAAGTCCATACCGTGATTTTACAATGAATAGTTCATAGTCCAGACTTGTGGCACATAGCTTTGATCCCAGCACTAGAGAGGCAGAGGCAGGAAAATCTTTGTGAGGTCAAGGCTGAGTTCTAAGCTAGCTATAGTTTTACATATTGAGTTCCAGACCAGTCAGGGATACATGGGAAGACCCTGTTTTGTTTTGTTTTTTGGGGTTTTTTTTTTTTTTGGTTTGTTTGTTTTTTTAAAAAAGAGTTTCTACTAAGTTCAAAAAAGAAAGGGAATCAGGGAGAGACAAACAGAGACAGAGACAGGCAGACAGATTGACAGATAAATAGGGAGAAACAGAGACAGGGAGAGAAACAGGAAGAGAGACAGAGACAGAGAGAGATAGATTGGGGGGGGGGGAGGGAGAGAGAACAAGAGTAGGCAAGAAAGGACAAGAGACCGTGCACTGACACTTCCCTATGAATTGTGGGAAGGCCAGTTGCATGCTTACATGCCCACATTAACACTGGCCATCTAACAGAGCAGCAGGTTGTTATTAACGTCAATGATGGTAAATGGTAAACGTTTGGTGGGTACTTATCTCTTTAAAGGTAACAAAGTAGTAAATGCTAGGCTACAAGGAATAATTATGCTTTATCTGTTTTATAAGCTCATACTTCAGCATGCCACCCTATGATTTCTTTTGTTGTTCTGGGGATCCTGAGCTTGGAGAATGTCTGATGTGTTTACTCAGTAGGAGAAGGGATTGGCCTGCCTAGGTCTTCAAAGAGACAGTGGAAGGAGAAGTCAGAGGGCTGAGGAAAAAAGGGGAGGGTGGAGACAGGAGTAAGAAGAGGGAGAAAATGAAAAGGGAGGGAAAGGATAGAAGAAAGGAGCAGGGAAGAATAAAGGGAGAGAAGAGAGAGAGCTGACATGGTGCCAGGTGCCAGGCTTTAACGTGTCCTGTCCATCCTTGCAGAGTCCCCGTGGTCTCCATTCCAGATTACATGGTGTATGAAGAATTCAACCCCGATCAGGCCAATGGTACCTATGAGTCCAGACAAGGCCCCTTTGACTTTGACAGGAAAACAATTTGGCAAAGAGAGGCTGAGGAACTTGAAAATGTGAAGAGAAAGGTAACTGGGATGGCAAACTAGTGGCCATCATCAGCACCTGCTTTGCTTCTGTGACTCCATGAATAATTAAGGGGATGCTGCTGCTTTCTCAGGAAGGCCTACAGCCTTGGCTCCCTGCTCCATTCTCTGTGCTCTGTGCTCTGTGATCTGAGTTCTGGGCTTTGTGCTCCCTGCTCTGTGCTCTGTTCTCTATGCTCCAAGCTCCAAGCTCTGTGTTCTGTCCTCTGAGCTCGGTACTTGGTGCTCTGTGCTCTGGACTCTTCTGTGTTCTGTGCTCTGTACTCTATGTTCTGTGTTCTGTTTTAAGTTTGGTACTACTAAGTGGCAAGCAGCCACGTTCTCTTTCATTTTCTTCCTGCGTATGTTGGTTTTATATATAAGATTGCTTTTTACTATCAGATGTCTAGCCAGTTGATGGTAATCTTGGGTGGAAATTGACCTAACATTTCATATCCAGCATGTCGAAGCAAGGATGTGTTTGTATGTGTTCAATATCCTGCTTCTGGATATTTTTATCCTATTTAAGTCTAGATTACCCACAGTGCTCCTTGATGATGATAAAGGAAGGAAAGAGGAAGTACTTTTGTCTGCACAGAGATGCCCAGAGGTGATTTGTCGGTGAGGTCTTAATTGGCTTGCAAGGTGAAGCCTTTTCAGAAGACTTGACCTATCTGAGCAACTGGGAATCCCAGAAAGAAGCCAGGATGGCCAGAGGATTGGGATCTGCCCACCTGTATTCTTTGTAGGGCCCATGAGAACATAGTCAAGCCCACACACTTCCTGGGGCTCTACATTGCTGCTAGTACCCGGGTCGGAAATGAATTTTAGCACTTGAGACATCAGGATGTATGAATGAAGAGATGGCATTCATATTTAAAATGGCAGTGGTGTTTTAAGTCTAAGAACAAGAATGGGCAGCATTGTCATTTGAACAGCAAAGGAGACCAGAGCGTCTTGGGCACACTGGACCTAGCTTCTCAGAGTCTTGGGGGAAGGAGAGTGGCTTCAGCTCATTCGCAGAGTTTGTAGTTGGATACTAGTTGGTTGCAGTGTTTATTCTTCATGTTGTCCAACTGTGACTCAGGCTTTGAGTTGCTCCCATGAGCACCCCTAAAGGACTCTGCTAAGGACCAGGCCTGTTTCCTGATGAGTGGCTGATTGTGTGCAACTGAACCTTGAGCATTAAATGGAAGGCTTGGCTGTTAACCAGGGTCTCCAGCACATAGCTGGAGACAGTGTAAAATGCAAGATGCTGCCCCACTGTAAAATCTGTCTGAGTTATTCACATAGTGATCCCCACACAGAATTCTGCTGACTGCAGAAATGCCTGAAGCTAGACTGTCCTCCACCTTCTTGATGCTAAGGAAGGAGGAAGGCAGAAGTAGATGCCAACTCACTGTGCACTAGCTGAAGTGTTAAGAAACTCAGGAAAAGTCACATTAGAAAGGGCCCCGGTTGCTCTGGGGACAGAGTGCCCCTCATCATCATCATTGGCTACAAAGTTCCCGTAAGTGTCTATTCTGCTGAACTTGGGGAGTTTCTCTCTTCTCAAATCTTGCAAAACCACTGGGCACAGACAGAGTAAGGACTTTAATGTGAAAATCATTTCAACACTTAGCTGTTGTCCTCGCCTTTGGCGTGCCACTCTGCCCGGTCTGTCCTGCTGCCACAGGTTTCCTGCCTCTCAGAGACCTGCCTTAGGAGAGGACAGGATACCCACTGAATGTTCTGTTCCTGTCCTGGCTGTCACTCAGCCTGATATAGACACTGACCTATCCTTAGGACAGATGTGTCAGCGTTCTGTGGAGTGGCTTCTTTTTATCTTTCACATGAGGCCATTTATACTGAACCCAGTTCACTTGCTATACAGTAGCGATCTACACGTTTTGACAAATGCATACCTCGTGTAAGCACCAGGGATGCTGAGGTACAGAGAAGTTCTGCCCCCTCTAAGATGTCTATGCCCCTTTGTCACCAACTCCTTATGATTCCCATCCCTAGCAGTCACTGATCCCTTTTACATCTTGCACCTACCTGTGGGCTTTTTGTCAGATTGATACAAGCCATGGGTGTCTGAAAGAAGAGACTTCAATTAAGAAAATGGCTCTATTAGATTGGCCTGTAGGCAAAGTTATGGGACATTCCCTTGATTAATGACAGATGTGGAAGGGCCCAGACCATCGTGCCACCCCAAAAGTGGTCCTGGTTTATACAAGAATGCAGGCTCGGCAAGCCACAGGGAGAAAGCAGAAGGGAGTCTTCCTCCATGGCCTCTGCTTTAGTTCCTGCCTCCAGGTTCCTGCCTTGAGTTCCTGCACTATTGTCCCTTAGGAATGGAGTGTGGCCTCAGAATTATGAAATGAAGTTGCTTTTGATCATGATATTTATCACAGCAACAAAATCCAAACCAGGCAAGTGTTTAGAGCTTTTTCCCTTCCAGAGTATCAAGTCAGTGGCATGGAGCAAGTGACCATAGCCCCTTCCCTTCAGCCTTCTCTGCCGTGTGGTACCATGTGTCAGAACCCAGTCCCTTTGTTTCGTTGAGTAATTTTGTTTTGTAGAGCAGGTACTGTTTGTTTATCCCTTCCTTCCTTGGAGATTTTTTTTTGTTTGTGTCCAGTTCTTGGTGATTATTACAAAGCTCCTATACGTTGCATGTAATTTTAAAATGCATGCTTGCTCCTTCCTGGTGCCAGCAACGACCATCTCACCCAGTTCCCAGGTCCAACTTCACCAAGCTTGTAACAACTGCCCAGTCAGTGCCCACCTGAGCCACCGTGGATGGAAAACACCAGGCAGCCTTTATATTTTAAGACTGGCCAGATAACTCAATGGCTGGACGAACAATATCTTGCCCCATCCTCCTTAGTCCCAAAGCCGCCTGAGGAGTCTACAAACTATCGGTCCCCAAGAGTTACACGTCTGCTACTTCCTATCTGCTCCACAGCCTCGTCCAAATCCCCCTCTCTCTCCTCCTCTTCCTCCTGGGACCCGGAAATCCCACCTTACCCTATACCCAGCTTCTGTCATCTTTATTGACTAGTTAAATGGGGAGAAGATTCATATGAAATCACCGGAGTACGTGATCCACGCCTCTGCGGGCAGCCTCCTCTTTTGGGGAAGCAGAATTAGCATCAAAATACAAACAGCACCAGGGCGGCTCACAGCACCGGTAAACCAAACCACACAGGCACTGCCGTTTTTCATGGGCTGCTGGACCCCTCCTTCCAGCAAGATCCCTCAGGATACCGGGCATCCCCAACATTCACTGGATGCTCCCCTCCTGAGTCGAGGGCCTCTTTATTTAAACACAGCAACTGTTTTTGAAGCACATGCACTGTCCCTTTCCCAAGCCATCCGGCTGAATTAGCCATCATTTGATTTGACTTTATTCTTCTT
>JADRCD010227658.1:0-13067 GCA_019843815.1 Montemys delectorum
TGTTTTGGACTCCTTCCAAAGGAATAAGGATTAGATTTGATTGAGGAAGACACTCTAAGGATCTTGGCTTCAGAAAGAAATGTAAAAAAAATTAAGATGAACAAGCATTATTTATTGATCCATCTATATGAGAACAATCCAAAAACTAAATGAAACATAAAAATATCTCTAGCCAGAATTTCAACTATACATATGAATGAATCTTGTTGACTAAAGAGTTCTCAAAATTGTCCATGGCATCCTCTCATATGACATAACTAAAAAATCATATCATAATTTGTTTAATCAAACTAACTCATAAAAAAGGCATTACCCATTCACCTGCTCAAACAAGAAATAAACATTATCCTTAATTAATCTATGCATCTTACACATCCCATACAATATCTGTATAGAACCAAATATTGGTTTTGAGTTTATATATTACAGAATAATAGAACAGGAGTGTAGGCCCTAGAGATGTTGTCATAATGTGCTTTTCCAGCTCCCTGTCTGATTCTGCCTCAACTGATGCTCTTTCTAGAGACTTTCTTTAAACAAATAAACAAACAAACAAACAAAAGCCCTTCCATACTTCAAAAATGGTCGCTAATCCCCAATGACCTCAGTTCATCCAGCTTTTCAAATTGTTTCAATCAGGACTTCAGTTAAGTCCCAAACTCTCTCAAAACATAAAGACTGAACAACACATAATGCAAGCTAGCTTTATGTTAACTTAATCCTTTTTTATTTTCTTTTGGATCCCAAACAAGAATTATTTACCCTAACTCAGAATAAATGCAATTATAAAAAGAAAATTGTCCTAGTTCCTTAAATTAGGGGGATGGTTTTTGTTATTCTATAAATTATATATATGTTGTTGTTTTAAGGGATAATTTACCAATAAATATGGTGTTAGACATAAAGGAAGCTAAATAGAAAGCTTGGACACTATTTTTATTCTCTTTTTTATTTCTTAGGTAAAAGAAAGGGGGTTAAAGAAAAAGGTGATGTAATAGTATTATGTGAGGTTATCTAAATAGGTATGGATTATTAAATGCACCCTAAACAAATTATTGCATTTTATAGCCATAATCTTACATTGGTAGAGATCTTTATACTTGGAAGTAGAATTCAGGTATATTTTGTATGTTGATACAGGCTTAAGGTTTTTCATTGGTATCTTGTCTTAGTCAGGGTTTCTATTCCTGCACAAACATCATGACCAAGAAGCAAGTTGGGGAGGAAAGGGTTTATTTAGTTTACTCCCACATTGCTGTTGATCACCAGAGGAAGTCAGGACTGGAACTCAAGCAGGTCAGGAAGCAGGAGCTAATGCAGAGGCCATGGAGAGATGTTTCTTACTGACTTGCTTTCCCTGGCTTGCTCAGCCTGCTTTCTTATAGAACCCAAGACTTTCAGCCCAGGGATGGCACCACCAACAAGGGGCTCTAGCCCCTTGATCACTAATTGAGAAAATGCCCCACAGCTGGATCTCATGGAGGTACTTCCCCAACTGCAGCTCCCTTCTCTGTGATAACTCCAGCCTGTGTCAAGTTGGCATACAAAACCAGCCAATACATATATTGATATCAAATTTAACATTAATTTTGTTGCTCTAAGTTAGGCATTGTTCCTCTGCAGCTCTTTCTCAATCCAGTGTCTAGGCCCAGTCTTTAAATGGTTGCTATTATAAACTTTTGATTAGGTAATTCAAGTTGTAAGTCAGTTAGGCAAACTCATAGTCTTGTTAGGTACTAATCTAAATTATCACAGAAATATATACCCTGGGTTATACAGATAATATTTAGCTGGAGACAGGCATTCTTTGCTTGTTCAGATATGCTGTGAATAGTTCAATTATCTTCAGAAGCTTTGGAGATACACTGAATATGTCATTTAGTGTTATTTTATTATTAAAAGATCTTTTATATATAAGATATGCCTTCTGCTGAAAATACACCCATTCTTCTTCAAAGAAAGTGAAGGACATAAATAACTCCATTTGGAGTTGCTTCAATTATGGCAAACTAGCCACTAGACAAGAAATGCCCCTAACTATATCTGCAAACAAAATGATATCCAAAAAGGACAAATAAATGCAGGAAGGTTGACTGTTAAGTTCTTCCAAGACAATGTAAGCTAGTCCTTCACAATTGTTGCTTCATTTAAGATCTATCAGATGATCTTGGCCAGAAGGCTGGAGATAGATATTTCAACATTATAAGAAACGTTGGGGACTTTTCAGGAAGTCAGCTGTCTCTGCCAATTATTTAAATTTTAGAATCTCCCTTCCTGCATTTCCAACACACCCAAACCACATCTCTGATTAGTTTGAAGAGTATATAGTTATAGAATCACAATGAACCTTAAGTGGTTTAGGATTTAAGAGGTTCTTACAGTGGTAAAACAGGTTAAGATAAAAAATAATTTAGATATAAAACTCTAACTCACCAAGAAAGGATACATGATAAAATACTTTATATAAATTGTCAAATATAATGGACTGGGCATTAAAATGTATATTATACCTTAAAATTTTCATAATTGTTATAATTATATTCATTTTATGATGAGAGGAAAGGAGCAATTTATTGGAGCATAAAAGGGATTTGTTGAGGTTTGACCTTTTGCTGTGTAATTGTAATGCTAAGTGTGGTCCCTAGGACTTGATTGTCCCCAGAGAAGAGAGTCCACACATAGACCCAGGTGACATTATATTTTTGATTGGCAAATAAAGATGCAAACAGTTAATAACAAGGCAGAAGAAGTATCAGCAGTCTTTATGTTCCAGGACCTGAATGACTGGAGGAGAAACATGAGGGAGAGAAAAAGGAAAAAGGAGAGTGAAGCTGCCATGGGTTTGATGAAAATGTGGTCATGAGAGCTGGCCAATTGGAGTTAAAAGGAACCTAGATGAAACATAATAAGTAATAACTCAGGGTTATGGATAGAAAATACATTTTAATAGCATAGAGAGTAGATATCTGCCTCGCTCTTGTGCTATTTAAGGATTATTGTAATATAAAGCTATGTGTGTGTCTTATATCCAGGAACTAAATGATCAAATGTGAGATAGAAATGTCTGATTGGGATTAAAATTTTCAACAACACAGTGTATACAGAAACTATCTCCTACAGCTTCCCCACACATAATAACTCTGAATCTGTTTCCTTAGTGAGAATAGCTAAGCTACTCTGATTTATTCATGTTGTATATATGAAACATGCTGAGTTTCTAGGTGACTGTGGTATAGCTCTAGTAGACACAGAGCACTTCGTCACAGCTTTTCTATGTGTGTGAGTATGGTTCCTATATTCCCAGATGTCTCAGTCTGTTTGGTTCAAATGTGTACAGATTGTGACATTTTCTTTTGTTGTATGGAAACATTTAATTTTTTACAGCTATTGACCTTAACACTTGCCCTAATATAGTCATATTCATAACATTCTTTTGTACACCTATATCTCATTTTCTTCTACCATTTTCAGAATTTCAGATTTCACATTAAAGGCTTTTATCTACTCAGAGTTGACTTTTGTACAAGGTGATAGACATGGGTATAATTTCATTCTTTTGCATGTGCTCACTCACTTTATTTTAAGACAAATTATTAAGATGTTGTCTTTTCTCCAGTGCATATTTTTGGAAAATATTAGATAAATATTATTATATACACTCATGTTTGTGTTTCTTGTTTTGTTCCATTATTTTGTTTTTACATCAGTATCATGTTCATCATTGCCATAGTTCTGTAAGTTTAACTATTAATTCATTAACTATTATGTGTCTATAAAAATGATTCTCAATATTCTGCATATATTAGTTAATGCTAGAAATTAATGCAGCAGCAGTCATTCCTTAACCAGCTAGTTCCCTAAATAAGGATACTGAGAGCTTATAATTTTACAAGGCTTGGGCCTTAAACAGCTATCTCCATCCAGCCAAGTCTTAGCTGCACCTTCCAGGCCCGTAGTCATGTCCATCTCCCCTCATGTCCCCTTGTGTAAACCTTATTTTCTTTCTTCTTCCAGAGTTTCTTATTCCTTCCCATGAAGTCCCACCTTATACTTCCTGCCCAGCTAATTAGTCATTAGATTTTTTTTAATGGACAAAAACCACATCCATGCAGACACTCCCTATGTGTCTTTTGATTGGTGACTTGAAGGCATTAATATTTAAAAATTTTAGAGCTGCAGAAACAGCTCAGGTTAAAGGCTATGCCAGAGGAACTAAATTTAATTCCCAGCACCCACATGCCAAATAACAGTCATCTATAACATCAAACTGAAGAGGACCAGGTACTGCCAAATGTACATTACAAGTACTACACTTATACATAGAGCAGACACACATGTGTGAAAATACATGTTAACATAAAATAAAGATGGTAAGTAAAGCTCAAAGAATATTATAAATTTGTTATAGTAAGGTGTGTGTATTGGGGGGTCCCTTTTCTGTGTTGTTCATATCAATTACGTTTTAATAATTGTGTAGCTTCTTTTCTTTTTCTTTCTGCAGTCTTTTGGCTATGAATATTCCTGCCAAACTAATTTTCCTCTCTGGGGATTGTTTGGTAGACAAGAATTCTTTGGTCTGCTTATATTATAGACATTATTTCATTTTTCTTTAACTGTGGCACATAAATTTTCTAGTCTGGCGTGGAATCTCTTCTTTTAGAACTTGGAGTTCATTTTTAAAGGCTTTTATGGATTTTATGTTTCCCTTAAGAAGTCACCTGTTATTCTGTTGAAGTTTTTCTTTGTTTCCTTTATATATGTGTCTGGTGGTTTGTTTTTGTTTTGTTTTGTTTGTTTATTCATCCTTTCTTCCTTCCTTTCTTTTTTTTTTATAGCTTTCAATGCCAACCATTTTTTCTGTATAGTGTTTTACTCTAAAATGCTGTGGAGAATTTATTTTCTGGCCACAGAAAAGTATTGTATAGTGAGCTACTAGTATTCATATGAATATAAATTTCCTTAATTAGGGGAAAGCTTTATTCAATGATACTATTGAAGATCTTGTCCATGCCCTTGGCCTGATATTCTTCTTCTTACTTACTTACTTACCTATAATCAGTACACATGGCCTTTTCTTAGTATTCTGAACTTCCTTAATATTCCTTCTGTGGTTGTTTTGTATTATTTTACTGAATGTTCCAACTCCATTAAGTTTAGATGTTCTATCCTCTACTAAATTTAGTCTACTTATAAAGATTTCACCTGAGTTTCATAGTGGATTATTTAGCTTTTCACTTATATCTTCATTTCAAGTTTAGTTTTCTTCAGAGTTTCTATCTCTAGCTTTCATGTCCTGAATTATGAAAGTGTTTAGTCAAGCTAACAAAGTCAAAGGATTAACATTAGGATTTGTGATAGCAGAGCAAAGGCTTGGTGACATGAAAAGGTCAGAGCTCATATCTTATTCTATAATCAGGAGGTAGAGAGTGAACACTGAATAGTTTAGTTGGTCCTTTGAAACTGCAAAGCATGCTTCTAGGTTTTTCCCTTATGGATGTTTTTCCTTTATTCCATTTTAGAACAGAAATTTCCCTAATATCTTTATTTGATTCAGTGTAAGCATTTGTTCCAACCTCTCTTTTATAAAAGACAATGTCTAGTTTCTGCTTTATGTTCCAATGTTAAAATGGGATTCTCTTCTGACAGATTATACAACAAATCCAGCCGTACAAAGGATAATAGATGGAAAATGCCAACACAAGGAGGGAAACTACAACCAAGAAAAAGCAAGAAAGTAATCTTTCAACAAACCCAAAAGAAGATAGCAACGCAAACATAAAAATAACATTAAATAATAACAGGAAACAACAATCATTATTCTTTAATATCTCTTAACATCAATGGACTTAATTCCCCAGTAAAAAGATATAGACCAATAAACTGGATATGTAGACAGAACCCAACATTTGCTGCATACAAGAAACACACTTCAGTTTCAAATACAAACACTACCTCAGAGGAAAGAACTCGAAAATAATTTCCCAAGCAAATGGTCCCAAGAAAGAACTTGGAGTAGCCATTCTAATATCGGATAAATTCAAGTTTCAACCTAAAGTTATCAAAAAACATAGCAAAGGATACTTCATACTCATCAAAGGAAAAATCTACTAAGAAGATCTCTAAATTCTGCATATCTATGCTCCAAATAAAAGGGAACCAACATTCATAAAAGAAACTTTATTAAAGCTGAAAGCATAAATTGCACCTCACACAATAATAGTGGGAGACTTCAACACCCCATTCTTATCAATGAACAAATCATGGAAACACAAACTGATTGAAAATAACACATTACACATTGAAAATAATAGAAGTTGTGGACCAAATGGATTTAACAGATACCTTTAGAACATTTCATCCTAAATGAAAAGGATATACCTTCTTCTCAGCACCTCATGGTAACTGACTGTACTGGCTGGTTTTGTGTGTCAACTTGATACAGGCTAGAGTTATTACAGAAAAGGGAGCTGCACTTGGGGAAGTGGCTCCATGAGATTCAGCTGTGGGACATTTTCTCAATTAGTGATCAAGGGGGTAGGCCCCCTTGTGGGTGGTGCCATCCCTTAGCTAGAAGTCTTGAGTTCTATAAGAGATTAGGCTAAGCAAGCCAGGGGAAGCAAGCCAGTAAGGAACATCCCTCCATGGCCTCTGCATCAGCTCCTGCTTCCTAACCTGCTTGAGTTCAGTCCTGACTTTCTTTGATGATAAACAGCAATGTGGAAGTAAGCTGAATAAACACTTTCCTCCCCAACTTGCTTCTTAGTCATGATGTTTGTGCAGGAATAGAAACCCTGACTAAGACACTGACCATATAATTGGTCACAAGTCGGACCTGAACAGATATAAGAATATTGAAATAATTCCATACCTCCTAAGAGATCATAATAAATTAAAGCTGGTCTTCAATAGAAACAGAAACAACAGAAACCACACCTTTAATCACAGATGACCTTGAACATGTAGATCTTCCTATTTAATCTTCTGGGATTCATAGTCACTATGCCTCAAGATCTCCATGCCAAGATTCAGGTCAGAAACTTGTATCTCTCAGGCTCCAGATTAGGGCCACAGGTGAGCCTTCTAATTCTGGATTGTAGTTCATTTCAGATATAGTCAAGTTGACAACCAGGAATAGCCATTACAGCCCACATACACATGGAAGCTGAACAATACTCTACTCAATGATAACTTAGTCAAGGAAGAAAGAAATAAAGAAATTAAAGACTTTTTTTTAGAATTTAATGAAAATAAAGGTACAGCATACCCAAAATTATGGGACACAATGAAAGCAATGCTAAGAGGAAAACTCATACTTCTGAGTGCCTCTAAAAAAGAAACTGGAGAGAGCATACACTAGCAGTTTAACAGCACACCTGAAGCTCTAGAACAAAAAGAAGCAAATACATCCAAGATGGGTAGAGGGAAGGAAATAATCAAACTCAGGGCTGAAATCAACCAAGTAGAAACAAAAAGAACTACACAAAAAAATCAATGAGACAAGGAGCTGGATCTTTGAGAAAATCAACACTATAGATAAACCCTTAGCCAGACTAAGCAGAGGGCACAGAGTCAGTATCCAAGTAAACAAAATCAGAAATTGAAAAGAAAGACATAACATCAGAAACTGAGGAAATAACAAAAAAAATCATCAAATCCTACTGTAAAAGCCTGTACTCAACAAAACTGGAAAATCTGGATGAGATGGACAATTTTCTAGACAGATGCAAAATACTAAAGTTAAATCAGGATCAGGTAAACCATCTAAACATAAACCTTTACACATAAAGAAATAGAAACAGTCATTAAAAATCTTCCAACAACAACAACAACAACAACAACAACAACAACAACAACAACAAAAACCCAGGACAAGATGGGTTTAGTGAAGAACGCTATCAGACCTTCAAAGAAGACCTAATACCAATAGTCTTCAAATTATTTCACAAAATAGAAACAGAAGGAACACTATCCAATTCATTCTATGAAGGCACTGTTATGCTGATACCAAAACCCCACAAAGACTGAACAAAGAAAGAGAACTTCAGAAAAATTTCCCTCAATAATATTGATGCAAAAATACTCAATAAGATTCTCACAAACCTAATCCAAGAACAAATCAAAATGATCATTCAACCATGATCAAGTAGGTTTCAGCCCAGGAATGCTGGAATGGTTCAATATACAGAAATCTATCAATGTAATCCAGTACACAAACAAACTCAAAGAAAGAAAACCCACATGATTATTTCATCAGATGCTGGAAAAACATTTGACAAAATTCAACACCTATTCATGTTAAAAGTCTTGTAAAGATAAGGAATTCAAGGCCCAAATTCACGAAATTCAAGGAAGAAAACCTCAGAAGCTGGAAGATCTCCCATGCTAATGGGTTAGTAGAATTAATATAGTACTAATGGCCATCTTGCTGAAAGCAGTCTACAGATTCAATGCAATCCCAGTCAATATTCCAACTCCATTCTTCATAGTTAAAAAGAATAGTTTTCAAATTCATTTGGAATAAGAAAAATACCAGTATAGTGAAAACTATTTGAATCAATAAAAGAAATTCTGGAGGAATCAGCATCCCTGTCCTCAAGCTGTGTTAGAGAGGGATTGTGTTAAAAACTGCATGGTATGGGTATAGTGACACACAGATAGATCAATGGAATAGAACTGAAGACCCAGAAATGAACACACATACATATGGTCACTTAATCTTTGACAAAGAAGCCAAAACCATACAGTGGGGGGGAAAAACGCATTTTCAACAAATGGTGCTGGTTCAACTGGCAGTCTGCATGTATGAGAATTCAAATTGATCCATTCCTATCTCCTTGAACAAAGCTCAAGTCCAAGTGGATCAAGGACCTCCACATAAAATAAGATATGCTGAATCTAATACAAGATAGAGTAGGAAAGAACCTAGAACACATTGGCACAGGGCAAAAGTTCCTGTACAAACACCAATGGCTCATGCTCTAAGATCAACAATTGACAAATGGGACCCTATAAAACTAAAAAGCTTTTGTAAGATATAGGACACTATCAATAGGATGAAATGGCAACCAACAGACTGGGAAAATATCTTTGCCAATAATTCATCTGATAGAGGGCTAATATCCAATATATACAAAGAACTCAAGAAGTTAGATTCCAATGAACCAATTAACTCTATGAAAAAATGGGAAACAGAGGTAAACAGAATTCTCAATTGAGGAAACTCAAAGGGCTGAGAAGTACCTAAAGAAATGTTCAACAACCTTAGTCATCAGGGAAATGTAAATCAAAACAACCCTGAGATTTCACTTCACACCAGTCAGAATAGCTAATCAAAAACTCAGATAACAGCAGGTGTTGGAAATCATATGGAGAAAGAGGAACATTCCTCTATTGTTGGTGGGATTGCAAGCTGGTATAACCACTCTAGAAATCAGAAAATTGGACATAGTATTTCATGAGGACCAAGCTATGCCACTCTTTGGCATATACCCAAAAGATGCTCCAACATACAAGAGAGACAAATGCTCCACTGTGTTCATATCTGTCTTATTTATAATAGCCAGACGCTGGAAAAAACCCAGATGTCCTTTGACAGATGAATAGATAAAGAAAATGTGCTATAATTATACAATGGAGTACTACTCAACTATTAAAAATGATGAATTTATGAAATTCTTAGGCAAATGGATGGACCTAGAAAATATCATCCTGAGTGAGGTAACCTAATCACAAAATAACATATATAGTTTGCAGTCATTGATAAATGGATATTAGTCCAAAAGCTCCTAATACTCAATATACACTTCACAGACCACATGAAGCTCAAGAAGAGGAAGACCAAAGTGTCAGTGCTTTGGTCCTTCTTAGAAAGGGGAACAAAATACTCATGGGAGAAAATATAGAGACAAAATGTAGACCAGAGACTGAAGGAAAGGCCTTCCAGAGACTGTCCCACATGGGGATTCATCCCATATACAGTCATCAAACCCTGACAATATTGTGGATGCCAAGAAATGCTTGCTGATTGGTAAAGATCTTTTCCCAATTTGTTGGTTGCCTTTTTGTCCTATTGACAGTGGCCTTTGCCTTACAGAAGCCTTGCAATTTCATAAGGTCCTATTTGTTAATTCTTGATCTTAGTGCATAAGATATTGGTGTTATGTTCTGATTGCCCGTGTCTCTCTGCTGCTGATTCCTCAGGCTGTGCGATGTGTTAGTTATAAAGAGGCAATGCATAGTCATAGATATTTTATGATAGGAAAGAGAAAAGAACCTGACCATGACCATGTAGAAAGAAAAAAAAAGAGAGGAAGGAGAGAAGTGAACGAGCAAGAGAGAGGTGGCAAAAGAGGAAGAAAGGAAGAGAGGAAGAGAGGAAGAGACCAGGAGAGGAAGCAAGAGAGCAAGAATGGGCAATAGAGAGAGTAGGGGGGAAACTGCCTCTTATATTGTGAGGTGGGGCTATCTGGCTGTGGTCAGATGACTGCGGGTAGGGCCCAGCTAAAAGGCTGGGATCTTGGGGTATTGTTTATGTGACAGAACACACATCTGTTGTGGGGGCTGCTGTGGGGGGGTGGGACTGAAATAGGAGCCAGGGACCCAGGAGTCATGCCCAAACTCCTTCCATTCCTTGCAAGCAGAAATTAATACCCACTATATCACCAGAGTTCCAGACTTATACTCAACTGGGCCCAGGTTGCCTGAAAAGACCACTGTCCCACAATGTTCAAGAATTTTTTAGCTGTGCTCATGTGTTTGAAGCTCTTCACCATTTACTTTTCTATTAGTTTCAGTGTATCTGATTTTATGTGGAAGTCCTTGATCTACTTGGACTTGAGCTTTGTATAAGAAGATAGGAATGGACTGATTTGCATCCTTCTACATGCTAACCACTAGTTGAGCCAGCACTATTTGTTGAAAATGCTCTTTACCCCCCCCCCCCCACTGGATGGTTTTAACTCCTTTGTCAAAAATCAAGTGACCATAGGTGTGTGGATTCATTTCTTGGTCTTCAATTTTATTCCACTGATCTACCTGCCTGTCACTGTACCAATACCATGCAGTTTTTATCACAATTGCTCTGTACTACAGCTTAAGATCAGGGATGGTGAGGAGCCTGATATAGCTCTCCCCTGAAAGGCTCTGCCGGTGCCTGATTAATACAGAAGTAGAGGCTCACACCCATCCATTGGACTGAGCATAGGGTCCCCAGTGAAGGACCTAGGGAAAGGACCTAAGGAACTGAAGGAGTTTGCAGCCCCACTGGATGAAATACAATGTGAACTAATGAGTACTCTCTGTGCTCCCAGGGACTAAACCACCAACAAAAGAGTACACATGGTGGGACTCATGGTTCCAGCTGCATATATAGCAGAGGAAGGCCTAGTCAGTCATCAATGAGAGGAGAGGCCCTCGGTCCTAGGAAGGCTCTATGCCTCAGTGTAGTGGAATGCCAGAACCAGGAAGTGGGAGAAGATGGGTTGGTGAGCAGGGGGAAGGGGGGTGGAATAGGTTTTTTTTTTTTCCCTTGAGAGGAAACTGAGAAAAGGGATATCATTTGAAATGTAAATAAAGAAAATATCTAATAAAAATAAATAATATGCTTAATAAAAAAAAAAGAAATTCTTGCTGAAAGGAACTTGACATGGCTGTCTTCTGAGAGGCCCTGCCAGAGCCTTACAAATGCAGAGGTGTATGTTCACAGCCAATCATTGGATTGAATATATGCTCCCTAGTGGAGGAGTTAGAGAAAGGACTGAAGAAACTGAAGGAATTAGCAACTCCATAGGAAGAACTTCAATATCAACAGACCAGACATCTCAGAGCTCCCAAAGACTAAGCCACAAACCAAGGAGTAAACACGGCTCTAGCTGCATATGTAGCAAAGGATGGCTTTGTCAGGCATCAATGGGAGGAGAGGTCTTTGGTCCTATGAAGGCTCAATAAATGCCCCAGTGTAGAGGAATCAAGAGAGCAGAGGTGAGAGTGGTTGAGTAGAGGAACACCCTCATAGAAGCAGGAGGAGGGAGGATGAGATAGAGGGTTTCCAGGAGGGGGGGAACTGGGTAAGGGGATAACACTTGAAATGTAAATAAATTTCAAAAATTAAAAAAACTCATTACAATTGAATTTTAAGATTATGGAGTCTGTGGGCATACCTATTGCCTTGAAAATCTTTTAGAAGTGACTTCTATTTTTTTTCTCACTGTACAGATGTACAGCTGAAAAAATTTCAAGTTAACTTTCAATTTTACCCCACTTTCAGTTGACATTTCAGGGATCATTTCACTTTATTTACAGGGGTTCAGTTCTTTTATTAGTTTTTCTCTCACTGAGCAGTCTGTCTTTTTTTTGCTAAACAATTTTTATTTTTATATTAAAATATGATTGCATCACTTCAACATTCTTTCTCATCTCTCCAACCTCTCCTATGGACCACCTGAGTCTCTTACAAATGCATTGTCTCTTTGCTTTAAGTGTGTGTGTGTGTGTGTGTGTGTGTGTGTGTGTGTGTAAACCAGATAGTTTTATGTCACCTTGATACAAGGTAAAGTCATTGTGAAAGAGGAATTCTCAACTCAGAAAATGCTTCTAGGATACTGGCCTCCAGTCATGATTGTAGCATATTTTCTTAATTATTGATTGATGTTGTAGTGCCAAGCCCATTCTCGGTGGAGAAAGTATGGTGTGTTGTTCCTAAATACTATAAAAATGTAGGCTGAGCAAGCCAGTAAGCTTCACTTTTCCATGACTTCTGAAACATTTTTAGCCTACCAGATCCTGCCTTGAGTTCTTGCCTTGGCTTCCCTCACCATAATAATAAGTTGTTTGATGAAATACTTTTCTCTCCATGTTCCTTTTTCTTTTCATGGTAGTTTTCATCAAACCAACTAGAAATCTTAGCTAACACACACACACACACACACACACACACAGAGAGAGAGAGAGAGAGAGAGAGAGAGAGAGAGAGAGAGAGAGAGAGAGAGAGAGAGAGAGAGAGAGAGAGAGAGAGAGAGAGAGAGAGAGAGAGAGAGAGAGAGAGAGAGAGAGAGAGAGAGAGAGAGAGA
>JADRCD010227658.1:13077-25403 GCA_019843815.1 Montemys delectorum
AGAGAGAGAGAGAGAGAGAGAGAGAGAGAGAGAGAGAGAGAGAGAGATTGCTCAGTCCATGTAATGTTACTTACAGAAATAGTTTAAATATTGGCTACTTAGCATTAGAAACCCAGTTGCAGTAAGACAGGCAGCTCTTATCTGTCTATCTTTAGGTAAAGATGACTATCTTTAGGCAAAGAATTACAGGAAACATTTTTTTTCCTATTCAGACTGTCCTTCCCAGGGTTCTGGAACTCTTTTGTATACCTTAAAAATAAACAAGTTTTCTGTTTAGCACATAATAAATACAGAAAAACTAGTTATTGGGCATCTGCTGAACAACTATAATTGTTCATTAAATATATTCTTGTTTATACATGCATCTATAAGGTTAGACAAAGCCAGACATATTACATAGTAAAGTGAAAGATATATATATTCAGAATCAAACACCAGCAGCACCACAACTTCAAGCAAAGACATAAGTAGATAACAGATAATTCCCACCATTTTTTCAAAGTAATCCTTACTTTTCTTCTCATTTATGCACTGTGTGAGACAGCCCTCATAACAGAGAACAAAGGGTAGAAATATCCTTGTGTGAATTTTTCAAGAAAAGAGCATGGAGACCCCAATGGAGAAGTTAGGGTATAGGACTGAAGGAGCTGAAGGTGTTTGCAGCCCCATAGAAAGAACAATATCAACCAACCAGACCCTCAAAAATTCCCAGGGTCTAAACGACCAACCAAAGAGTACATATGGGGGGTACCCATGGATCTAGCTGGATATGTAGCAGAGAATTGTCTTACTAGGCATCACTGTGAGGGGAGCCCCTTGGTCCTGTGGAAGTTTGATGACCCAGGGTAGTGGAATGCTAGGATGCTGAGGCAGGAGTGGGTAAGCAGATGGGAGAGCACACTCCTAGAGGCAGGGGGAAAGGTTTTGTAGACGGGAAACTGGAAAGGAGGATAACATTTGAAATGTAAATAAATAAAATAACCAATAGAAGAGAAAAAAATCCATCAATTATTTTACATATGCTATATGATAGTGAAACTAAATGATCAAGGAAACAATGTGACTTAAAAGAATGAACAAATTTCTATATATAACTAATCCACCTAAGTTAAGGCAAGATGATGTGCGATCAGTTTTAACAGACTGAACAAATAGACTAAAGAAGTAACTAACTAAAAAAAAAAAAAGTCCCAAGTTCCAATCCTGTTCCAATTCTGCATAGATGATTCACAATAGAATTATCTAAAGATATTCCACAAAGTGTAAATAGAATAAACACTATTGTGTCCCAGTTTGTCTATTTTTAACACAACTAAGAATCACTTAGAGGGAGCCTCATATGAGGAACTGCTCAGAATCCATTGGCCTGTGTCAATATGGGGGAATTTTCACATTATTGATTGGTATAGGAAAATACAGCTCATTGTATGCAGTACTGTCCTTAGTTGTATAACAAAGTGGGCTTAGTCCTTAGTTGTATAAGCATAAGCAAGATAAAGTAAGCCAGTAAGTAGAATTCTTCCATGTTCTCAGCTTTAAATCTGCTTTAAATATCTAGTTTTCGCCTTGTAGTTTCTGACATAGTTTCTCTCTGTGGTAGCTTCTCTCTGTCTTTTGGAACATGTAAGCTGAAATAATCCTTTCTTCTCCAGAGTTCTTTTGGTTCTGGTGTTCATTACAGTAGGACTAAAAGCTAAGTAGGAATATTACTAAACTCTATGAAGTTAACATCACTGTATTGTCTAAACCAGGAAGTCAACAGAATTAGCATGGTGTTAAAGATCAAGCTCACATCATAGTCTGAGCAGAGTGCTGTCAATTTTCTGATATCTTCTCAAAGGTTCATACACACACACACACACACACGCAAACACACATATACATGTGTGTTTGCGTGTGTGTGTGTGTGTGTTTGTGTGTATGTGTGTGTATGTTTGTATATGACCCACACATAATTTGACAAATCATTCAACAATGTATTATTGGACATTTACAGCAATCACTGTGCATGTACAAGAAAAATATTCATTTTCAGTGTAGCAAAGAACAAAAATATCTTCAGTGAGTTGTTTTTATGCTCTCTTCTTGGGCAAGGATTGCCATCATCTGTTGGGATAAAGAAATGGGATTTTCATAAATCTTAATTCTAGCTAAGGTACTCCACTAATTACCAAAAAAGTATAATGTAACTGGAATAGTCAAGAAGTCTTTCTAACTGCTTTTAGGTAGTGTAATTTCTTTTTCTTAAAAGGATGTTTGACCTTCACAGGCTTTCCAAACAAAAATGTCGTATAGATATAGAATTTATAGCTTCTTTTTTATATTATTTGTTTTTAAAACTTTGGCTTTACAAATTCAAAGACTATGTCTATATAATGCCCAAAAAGATTTATTGGGTAACAAATTTGCTTAGTCATTTTTATCCTAATGGCAAAAGCAATTTCTTTAGCCAGAAGAGCTTGCTTTCTTTTCAGTTGCAAACAGAGATATTTTAAGGGAATGAAGTTATTTTGGATCAAAGGGGGTATTATTATGTTTCTTTATTTTGACACCTGTCAAAATTCCCCTTTCAGTGAAATTCTTCACTGGACAGGGTCCAATGTTTCACCTTAAATGACCATATATTGTATTAAAGTTGACCAATTAAAAAAAATAAAGATTTTCCCACATGAACAAGTAAGACAGCTTTAGACAAAGAAAATTAGATGGACTATAAATAAAAAAATAAAAAATAAAAATAAAGATAATTACACATCGGTAGTCAAAGAATTCCTGTTATCCATCTGTTGATTCTGGTTCCAAACAACAAAAAAAGAAATTCATGGGGACAGCGAAGTGTTTTCTTAGAAAATTTCCTGACTGTGAATTTATGGGGTGTTTTGTTAGGGTTTCCATTGCTACAAAAAGACACCATGACCAAGGCAACTGTTAAAATGGCAGACATCTAATTAGGGCTAGCTTTTAGTTTCCATTTAGGTTCATTCCATTTTATGATCGTGGCAGCAGGCAGGGAGACATGATCCTGGAGGAGGTGCTGAGAGTTCTACATCTTGATCTGAAGTGATCCAGGAGAGGATTTCTTACTAGCCAGGTAGGGGGAGGGTTTCAAACTTCCTCTAACAAGGCCACACCTATTTCAACAAGGGCATACCTTTGAATAGTGCAAGTTTTTGGTACAAACATACTCAAACCACCATATGTAGCAACCAGGTATCTGTGACAAAGGTCAATAGAAAAAGATACTTGTTCCTGCACTCATTTCCTTTAGACTCATTAAAAGCTACAGGCACTAGAAAAGCTGAGATCAGATCATATGAACAAAAATATTTTTCTAAATTTCCTCACTTCCTTGCAAAGAGAAAATGTAACATAAAATATTATTGAAAGACACCACAGTGTTTGAAATTAATGTTTCCAAACAAATGAAGATTTAGGATCCAGTTTCCACAAGTAACAGCATCTAGGCCATGGATTCTGCATTAGAGAGAGGTTATGACATCCCCCAAGTAGAGTAGGAATGAAAGGAAATCACTAGTGAATTTGGGAAAATTCACATAAAGTAGAAGATTGAAATAAAAGTTAATCAAAACATTTATGAGCTCTCTTTAAAATTAACAGTAATAAAAATCGATATTTAAAAATGATCTGTCAGGAACTGAGCTATACCTTTCTTCTAAAGACATCTAAGTGAGTGGCCATGAAGACTCACTAAAAAAGTGAGCTGTGTCCTGGATCAGTGTTCTCATAATATCTACAATGTCTCAGTATTTTAATGTCTGTTACAGGAAGAAAAAATATAATTTTATAAACATATAAATTTACAAAAGCATTACAGAACTTGGAGACCAACAAGTTCTTTAAGGTAAGATGATTGATCTCTCACGTCTTTTTATAAAACAAAAAATAATAAAAATAATTTTCCAAAAATATTATCTAATGAGTTCCTATTTGCTTTCCTTACATGCTCACATTTTGCTTATGAAACTATGGGTGATAGGAAATAGTAATATCTAACTATTTTTCTAAATTCAAGATTTTGTTACACTGTCTCAAGTATTACTAAGCCTGCTGTTCTTATATATTCTTCAGAGTATGTACATTTAAAGTTATGTGTATCCTAAAATGGCTGAGAAACTTTGTGATATTGTCTGTTCTTCAAGAGATAATTATTAATAAAGTTAGTAATCAAGGGCAGAAACATGCATCTGGTAGCCTAGAAACAGGTAACCAGAAATTTTAATCCATTTGTTTCTCCTTTTTTTCCTCAAGCCACATGGGGATTGAAGTTATTAACTAACAAAGTTAATTCTAAAGTTAACATTTTGGAATTAATCCAAGACAAGAGAATGTTCTTGAGAAAATCTTAATGAGAACAATATCATTGAGGGGTTCATTAATTCACACTTCTGGGGGTTTGATAGGAAAGTTATTAATTTGTTTGGGAAAAGTCTGGGCACTCATATTTATAATTGCCATCTCATTAACAGGTGGTACAAATTTTATTTTATACTCTTAATGAATTCATAGATTTCAAGTAACTTTATTATTACAGAATCATTTGAAACTTTGTTTTTCCACTCTATGATTGTTGTAGTAACAGCAGGAAAAATAATAATATAACAATAAAGTTACCTTTTGGAAAACATACCAAACTAATTACCTGATACTAGCCTCTCCTGGATATTTAGTAGTTACCAATTACATACAAGTATGTAACATTTAAATTATTTCAAATTCCCCAGATACACACATAATTTGTCAAACTGGTATTGGTAACATGGTACCTAACTGATATTCATAATTCGTCTCAACTCTTTGTCTCAAACAATTTTCTAATCAACAGGCATGGTGTAAAAATAAGATATATTAAATCAGAAAAGCAAAACAATTAGATCTGTCCTTAATATTGCATATTTTTCACTTTAAAATGTCATTTGTCTATCAATTACCATGAAGCATACATTGCTTAAAATAGTCTGCTTTCTATAAATATGCTGAAATAATGGAATTAATGATTTTACTACATAATGATCATTGTAAATTTAGGAAGATATCTCTTTTTCTAATTCTTTTAGAATAAGAGTAACTTCATAATTTATTTTGAACTATTTAAAATATGCAGAAATATTTGGCAACCTAATTCAAATCAGCACAAATTGTTTACTCTCTTCTAAACACACCAAACTCCTACTGATAATTCCAAATCAGCTGTGTCTCTCTGGAGTAACCTATGTGTGATGGAAAAAGAAGATTCTATGGGGTGGGGCATGTGATGATGTGAAAAAGAAACATCCACCATAGTAAAAGATTTGTTCCCTGGTTGGTGGTACTGATGAAGTCTTGCTATTGCTACTATTTGTTTTCTTATTTTAAAAAGAAAAAAGCATTTTATACAAAACTGTATTACAGGGGTTTCATGTAATATTTTTGTCTCTCTTTGTGTTGTTTCTTCTTTCTATTTGTACAAACTACTTAACAAATCTAGTTCTTTATAAATGGCATTGAATACATGTTATCTTGGTTGACTCTTCTAGAAATGTAACATTGACATTTTCCAAATTTCAAGAAATAAAGAAAAATGTATAATAGGGTTGAAGATCATAAAGACCAATAAAGTATGCAATGAAATTGCAGGAGGAAAAATAAAATTTTAGAAATAAAATGTGAGATAATAATGTTAATTTGTTACATTATGTTACAAATATAATTTGATTCAACTGTTTTTAGTAATTTAGAAACTTCACTGCTATATTTCATAGTTTTTAAAACTGTGGAGAGCATCCAGTAAGTAGAAAAGGCTAAAAAAGTAAAAAATTATGTTAAATATGATTAAATGAATTCGGTAAATAGCTAAAGGAAAATCTTATAGATTATCAAGTATTTAGCTACCTCCATCTACACCTAGGAGGGACTGCAAATCCACAAACCTCTCTGCCCCTTCCCCACAAGCAGAGTGTTTTCCTCCAGGGAGTGTTCCAACCCAGTGACTCAGGAAAAATAATCATTTTCTCTCCTGTGACTTTTTAAGGCAGGACCAGTCAGGAGGCAGAAGTCTCAGAAGTGGCAGGGCAGCCAGCACAGGATCCATTTTACATCTGTCTACACCTAAGAGGGACAGCAGATCCACAGCCATCTCTGCACCTTTCCTACCAGTGGAGAGCCTGTCTCCAGGGTTTGTTCTGACCCCAGGACTCAGAAGGGGAGAGCTGATCTTCCAGAAGTGCTGACACAGGCTTACAGACCCACAGGAGGAAAAAGTTCCAGCCAGAGACAGCAAGAACATCTAACACCAGAGATCAAGAGATGGTGAAAGGCAAATGCAAGAATCTTACCAACAGAAACCAAGACTACTTGGCTTCCTCAGAATCTAGTACTCCCACCACAGCAAGTCCTGGATATCCCAAAACACCAGAAAAGCAAGATTTGGATCTAAAATCATATCTCATGATGGTGATAGAAGAATTTAAGAAGGGCGTGAATAATTCCCTTAAGGAAATACAGGAGAATACAGATAAACAGGTTCAAGCCCTTAAAGAGGAAACAAAAATATCCCTTAAAGAATTACAGGAGAACACAAGTAAACAAGTAGAAGCTGTTAAAGAAGAAACACAAAAATTCCTTAAAGAATTACAGGAAAGCACAACCAAACAGGTGAAGGAATTGAACAAAACCATCCAGGACCTAAAAATGGAAGTAGAAACAGTTAAGAAATCACAGAGAGACAACTCTGGAGTTAGAAATCCCAGGGAAAAAGTCATGAAACATAGATGTAAGTATCACCAACAGAAAACAAGAGATAGATGAGAGAATCTCAGGTATAGAAGATACCATAGAAAACATTGACACAACAGTCAAAGAAAACACAAAATGCAAAAAGTTCCTAACCCAAAACATCCAGGAAATCCAGGACACAATGATAAGACCAAACCTAAGGATAATAGGAATACAAGAGAGTGAAGACCTCCAATGTAAAGGGCCACTAAATATCTTCAACAAAATTATAGAAGAAAACTTCCCTAACCTAAAGAAAGAGATGCCCATGAACATACAAGAAGCCTATAGAACTCCAAATAGACTAGACCAGAAAAGAAATTCCTCCCACCACATAATAGTCAAAACAACAAATGCACAAAACAAAGAAAGAATATTAAAAGTAGTGATGGAAAAAGGGTCAAGTAACATATAAAGGCAGACCAATAAGAATTACACCAGACTTCCTGCCAGAGAATATGAAAACCAGAAGATCCTGGGTAGATGTCATACAGACCCTAAGAGAACACAAATGCCAGCCCAGACTACTATACCAAGCAAAACTCTCAATTACCATAGATGGAGACACCAAAGTATTCCATGACAAAACCAAATTTATACAATATATTTATACAAATCTAGACTTCAAAAGGTAATAAATGGCAAACTTTAATACAAGGAGGGAAACTACATCCTAGAAAAAGCAAAAAAGTAATCTTCCAACAAAAGTAAAAGAAGATAACCACATGAACAAAATTCCAACTCTAACAACAAAAATAATAGGAAGCAACAATTACCTATCCTTAATATTCATTAATATCAATGGATTAAATTCCCACCAAAAAAGACATAGACTATCAGACTGGGTACATAAACAGGACCCAACATTTTGTTGCATACAGGAAACCCACCTCAGTGACAAAGAAAGACACTACCTCTGAATAAAAGCCTGGAAAA
Organism: Montemys delectorum; assembly: GCA_019843815.1. Classification (NCBI taxonomy): domain Eukaryota; kingdom Metazoa; phylum Chordata; class Mammalia; order Rodentia; family Muridae; genus Montemys; species Montemys delectorum. The sequence continues at coordinate 20,785 of JADRCD010227658.1, forward strand.
TGATTTCCAAGCCTATGGTCCCAAGAAAAAAGCTGGAGTAGCCATTCTAATATCTAATAAGATCGACTTTCACCCTAAATGATCAAAAAAGATAAGGAGGGACACTTCATATTCATCAAAGATATGATCTACCAAGAGGAACTTTCAATTCTGAACCTCTATGCTCCAAATGCAAGGGCATCGACATTCATAAAAGAAACTTTACTAAAGCTCAAAGCACAAATTGCTCCACACACAATAATAGTGGGAGATTTCAACACGTCACTCTCTGCAATGGACAGATCATGGAAACAGAAACTAAACAAAGAGACACTGATACTAACAGAAGTTATGAAACATGGATTTAACAGATATCTACAGAACTTTTTAATCTTTAAACAAAAGGCTATAACTTCTTCTTAGCACCTCATGGTACCTTCTCCAAAATTGACCACATAATTGGTCACGAATCAGGCCTCAACAGATACAAGAAGATTGAAATAGTTCCTTGCATCCTATCAGATCACCATGGTCTAAGGCTGCTCCTCAATAACAACATAAACAATAGAATGCCCACATACACGTGGAAGCTTAACAACACTTTACTCAATGATAACTTGGTCAAGGAAGAAATAAGGAAAGAAATTAAAGACTTTCTAGAGTTTAATGAAAATGAACCCACAACATACCCCAAACCTATGGGACACAATGAAAGCAGTCCTAAGAGGTAAACTTATAGCTTTAAGTGCCTCCAAAAAGAAACGGGAGAGAGCATACACCAGCAATTTGACAGCACAACTGAAAGTGCTAGAACGAAAAGAAGCAAATTCACCCAAGAGGAGTCAAAGGCAGGAAATAATCAAACTAAGGGCTAAAGTCAACCAAATAGAATCAAAAAGAATTATACAAAGAATCAACCAAACCATGAGCGGGTTCTTTGAGAAAATTAACAAAATAGATAAACCCTTAGCCAGACTAACTAGAGGGCACAGAGACATTATCCTAATATTCAAGATCAGAAGTGAAAAGGAAAAACATAACAACAGACACTAAGGAAATCCAAAAAATCATGAGCTCCTACTACAAAAGCATATATTCAATTAAATTAGAAAACCTGGTTTAAATGGACAATTTTCTAGACAGATACCAGGTACCAAAGTTAAATCAACATCAGATCAACAATCTAAACAGTCCATTATTTGCTAGTGAAATAGAACGAGTCATTAATAGTTTCCCAACAACAACAACAACAACAACAACAACAACAACAACAAAAAAGCCCAGGACCAGATGGGTTTAGTTCAGAGTTTTATCAGTCCTTCAATGAAGACTTAATACCAATACTCCTCAAACTACTCCACAAAATACAAACAGAAGATACTCTACCCAGTGTGTTCTATGAAGCCACTATTACTCTTATACCTAAACCACAAAAAGACCCAACAAAGAAAGAGAACTTCAGACCTATTTCCCTTATGAATATCAATGCAAAAATATTCAATAAAATTCTTGCAAACTGAATCCAAGAACACATCAAAATGATCATCATGAACAAGTAGCACTCATCTGATGGATGCAGGGGTGGTTCAATATACAGAAATCCATCAATGTAATTCACTATATAAACAAACTCAAAGAAAAAACCATATGATCATATCATTAGCTGATGAGAAAGCATTTGACAAAATCCAACATCCCTTCATGATAAAAGTCTTGGAAAGATCAGGAATTCAAGGCCCAAACTTAAACATAGTAAAAGCAATATACAGGAAACCAGTAGCTAATATCAAACTAAATGGAGAGAAATTTGAAACTATCCCATTAAAATCAGGGGCTAGACAAGGCTGCCTGCTCTCTCCCTACCTATGCAATATAATACTTGGAGTCCTAGCCAGAGCAATTAGACAACAAAAGGAGATCAAAGGGATACGAATTGGAAAGGAAGAAGTCAAATTATCACTATTTGCTGATGATATGATAGTATACTTAAGTGACCCCCAAAAATTCCACCAGAGAGCTCTTAAACCTGATAAGCAACTTCAGCAAAGTAGCAGGATATAAAATTAACTCAAGCAAATAAGCAGCCTACCTCTACACAAAGGATAAACAGGCTGAGAAAGAAATTGGGGAAACAACACCCTTTACAATAGGCACAAGTAATATAAAATACCTTGGTGTGACTATAACTAAACAAGTAAAAGATCTGTTTGACAAAAACTTCAAGTCTGAAGAAGGAAATTGTAGATCTTAGAAGATGGAAAGATCTCCCATGCTCATGGATTGGCAGGATTAATATAGTAAAAATGGCCATCTTGCCGAAAACAATCTACAGATTCAATGCAATCTCCATCAAAATTCCAAATCAATTTTTCACACTCTTACAAAGAGCAATTTGCAAATTCATCTGGAATAACAAAAAACCAAGGATAGCCAAAGCTATTTTCAACAATAAAGGACCCTCTGGAGGAATCACCATCCTGGAACTTAAGCTGTACTACAGATCAATTGTGATAAATATTGCATGGTATCGGTACAGTGACAGGCAGGTAGATCAATTGAATAGAATTGAAGACCCAGAAATGAACCGACAAACTTGGCCACTTGATTATTGACAAAGGAGCTAAAACCATCCAGTGGAAAAAAGACAGCATTTTCAACAAATGATGCTGGCTCAACTGGCAGTCAGCATGTAAGAGAATGCAAATCAATTCATTCCTATCTCCTTGTACAAAGCTAAAGTCCAAGTGGATCAAGGACCTCCACATAAAACCAGATTACAATAGAAACTATTAGAAAAGAAAGTGGGGAAGAGCCTCGAGCACATAGCACAGGGGAAATTTTCCTAAACAGAACACCAATATCTTATGCTCTAAGATCAAGAATTGACAAATGGGACCTCATAAAATTGCAAAGCCTCTGTAGAGCAAATGACACTGTCAATAGGACAAAATGGCAACCAACAAATTGGGAAAAGATCTTTATCAATCCTATATCTAAAACAGGGCTAATATCCAATACATACAAAGAACTCAAGAAGTTAGACTCCAGAGAACCAAATAACACTATTAAAAATTGGGGTACAGAACTAAACAAAGAATTCTCAACTGAGGAATACCGAATGGCTTAAAGGCACCTAAAGAAATGTTCAACATCTTTAGTCATCAGGGCAATGCAAATCAAAATATCCCTGAGGTTCTACCACACACAAGTCAAAATGGCTCAGATAAAAAACTCAGGTGACAGCAGATGCTGGCAAGGTTGTGGAGAAAGAGGAACACTCCTTCATTGCTGGTGGGATTGCAATCTGGTACAACCACTCTGGAAATCAGTTTGACAATTTCTCCAGAAATTGCACATAGTATTACCAGAGGACCCAGCTATACCACTCGTGGTCATATACCCAGAAGATGCTCTAACATGTAATAAGGACATATGCTCCACTATGTTCATAGCAGCCTTATTTATGATAGCTAGAAACTGGAAACAACCCAGATGTCCCTCAACAGAGAAATGGATACAGAAATTGTGGTACATCTACATAATGGAGTACTACTTAGCTATTAAAAACAATGAATTTATGAAATTCTTGAGGAAATGTATGGATCTGGAGAATATCATCCTGAGTGAGGCAACCCAATCACAAAAGAACATACATGCTATGCATTCTCCATTAAGTGGGTATTAGCCCAGAAGATTGGAATACACAAAGTACAATCCACAGCCCACAAGAAACTCAAGAAAGACAATGATCAAATTATGGATACTTCAGTCCTTCTCAAAAGAGGGAAGAAATTACCCATGGAAGGAGTTGTAGAGACTAACTATGGAGCAGAGACTGAAAGAAGGATAATCTAGAGACTGTTCTACCTGGGAATCCTTTCCATATTCAATCATCAAATCCAGATTATTGTGGATGCCAACAAGTGCTGGCTGGTAGGAGCCTGATATAACTGTCTCCTGAGAGGCTCTGACAGTACCAACTAATACAGAACAGGCTCACAGCCATCTATTGGACTGAATACAGGGTCCACGATGAAGGAGCTAGAGAAAGGATCCAAGGATCCGAAGGGCTTGCAGTCCCTTAGGACAAACAACAATATGAACTAACTAGTACCCTCAGAGCTCCCACAGACTAAACCATCAACCAAAGAGCACACATGGTGTGACTAATGTATATCCTACAGCATATGTATAGCAGAGGATGGCCAAGTTGGCCGTCAATGGGAGGAGAGACTCTTGGCCCCATGAAGGTTCTATGCCACAGTGTAGGGGAATGCCAGTGCCAGTAAACAGGAGAGAGTGGTGTGGTAAGCAGGGACAGGGGGCAGGGAACAGGGGTTTGTTTTGTATTTGTTTTTTGGGGGGAGGTTTTTTTTTTTTTTTTTTTTAGACAGGGTTTCTCTGTGTATCCCTGGCTGTCCTGCAATTCACTCTGTAGACCAGGCTGGCCTCGATCTCAGAAATCCACCTACCTCTGTCTCCCAAGTGCTGGGATTAAAGGCATTTGCCACCACTGTCTTGCTTTCTTTTTGTTTTTTATTTAATTTTAATTTTTTCTTTTTATCTGATGGGAACCTGGGAAAGGAGATATTGTGTGACATGTAAATAAACAAAACATCTAATAAAAAATAAAAAAAAAA
>JADRCD010227659.1:0-26529 GCA_019843815.1 Montemys delectorum
TTTTTAATGTATTGATCATTTTATTTTGTACTTAACTGAATTCCAGCTGAAAATACAACATAAAGAAATATCAAAGTTGTCTCTTAGAAGGACTTCCTATTCTACTGGGTTTGGGTTTTGCCCTTAAGACATACAAAATATGTAGAGAATGCCAAATGATGTAGAATATTCAGATAGCATAAAGGACAATGAAGTAAAGCAAAGCAAGGGAGTGGTAGGATGCAACATATTGGGTAGCAAATGTCACTTGGTGCAGGGAAAGGGTCAAGAGATGTGTCTCTAATAAGTAGGTGGCTCTTGACTACTTATTTTGTGATGTATGGAGTACCCGGGAAGACCAGAGGGGACAACCCAGGGTACCTTACTACCCTGTAGTTTGCTTGTTTTCTTTATAGGAAGTTTGGTGTCTCTTGAGTGGATTTATTGACAGAAGCACATGGTGCCATGTGACCTTAGAGCATGAGTAGAGAGTTGGAACTAGACTTTTAGAACATTCAGAGTGATAGCATGGACCTAGGGTGTAACTTCGTAACAACAAGATACTCAGTGTGCAGATGTCCAGTGCAGGAATAGTGTGAAATACAGCATGGTATTGAATCATTTGGTGGAGAAACTGAAGCAAATTGAAGTCAGGAATCCAACCTGGTCTGGGGCATTGCAACGATGCTGGTGAGAAATGATGGTGTACATATACCTAGCTGTACATGTGTGAGAAGGGGATGGATATCCAGGGCATGTCATATGGGGAAATAATGTCATACCACATCTGGAAATGATGTCATATGACATGTACAGATGAGGTACTCAGAGACTGGATTGGTGTGTGTTGTGCAAAAGAGAGAGGACAATGTGCTTCCTGCAGGGATTTTATTCTGAACATTTGGAAAACCCATTTCCAAAGTGGTTTTGAAATGGGACCAGGTGTTTAAGGGGAAGAAAGCAAGGGAGGCAGAGGAAAGTCAGTTTGTATTTGGGTGTGTTCCACATTAGATGCCTACTGGGCTCCCACATGGAAGTGTCCAGAAGACTCAGAAGGACAAAGGAAAGGTCTGGAATGGAGATATAAACCAAGAACTCTCCTGATAGACAGCGTCACCCCCAGTCATCATGTGCACACACTCTAATGTATGCAGCTTTAAAAAAAAAAAACCCTCCTGCTATTCCACTTCCCCTCCATCTGCCGCTCAGTTTCCCTGATCTCCCTTACACAAAGCTCTGAAATAAAACGGGTCTATATTTGCTATCATTTCTCTCCCTCTGTTCCCTCCTGAACGCCTTCCAAAGAGGCTTCCCTCCCACCCACCCAGGAGGAGATCTTATCGTGGCACAAGGCAGTTCAATACTGACAATAAGCTGATTATCTCCATTTGACAATGAAGAAACTGAAGTTCAGAGAGGTTAAGGCCACTTGAGTATTCAATAGCAGGATTCAAACCGGAACCTCACTCTTCCATGCCTACCATCTTCTCTCTGCTGCATCCTTGCCCACAGCAAAATAGTGCTTGTAGGGCTTGGGAGACAAATGGCATAATTTACACTCAGCATTTAAAAAATGCCGCAAAATTATGCACATAGAAGATAATATTTTACCTCTTTGTATTTCTGAGTATAAATTGTTCATGTCTATTTTCTTATGAGAAATAAAACTTGGAGAAAGACTGCAAACTTATCCTTACTTTTGGATTTTAAAACATAATTTTACATAAATCATTGATTCTTTTAAAAGAAGAAAATGTGGATAGCAGAGTGGATGAATGAGGGAATAGAAGACAGTGGAGCTTTGGGTCTGTCCTCGACATGCTAAGGAATAGGAACTATGACAGGTGCTTTTCAGAACAGAGTGACAGGATGTGTTATCCCTCTCAGTGCTGTGGACAGGCAGTCCCACGTCTTCTTCTTGGCCTAAGTAGCTGTGACTTAAAGTCAATCTTGTATCATGGTGGTGATATTATTTCTGTCTTATATGGTTGTGTGTTCCTTGCTGTGGAAGCAGAAGAATCAACCAGAGAAAATGAAAAATATTTGTTCTAAGATGACTGCCTCAGAACACCTTTACTGCCCTGTGAAATCCATATAGCCAGAGAAAAACCACACCAGAGAAATCAAGTGTGATGAAGAGCTTTTTATAGTCCATCCCTTCTCCGCAGTGAATCTACAAGTCACACGTGTGTATATTAATACACTCAAAAAGATGATCAAGGTTTTGTGCCCCAGTGTAGGGGAATGCCAGGGCCGATAAGTGGGAGAGTGTGGGGTGGCAGGCATGGGGAGGGGGGAGGCAAAAGGGGTTTGTTCTTGTTTTTGTTTGTTTGTTTGTTTTTTGGAGGGGAACCTGGGAAAGGAAAAATTTACATGTAAATAAAGAAAATATCTAATATAAAAAAAAGAAAGTAAAACAGCTCCTGATTTAAAAAAAAAAAAAGGTGATCAAGCCCTGATTTGGATTAAGGTAGTTAGTTGTGTTATTTGGGTTAATTGTGAACTTGTCATGATGTAGAGTTACCTAGGAGGAGGGTCATAAGGAGGGCTTGCCTAGATAATATTGGCCCATGAAGCCTGTGAGTGATCACTTTGATTTCATTAATTGATATGGGAAAACCCAGCCCACCATGGGTGGTACCATTCCTTAGGGTTGGGACATGGAATTTATAAGAGTCAAGACAGTGAGCATGTATGCTCTCAGTTATCTCTCCCTATGACTGCGGATATGAAGTGGCTAGCTGCTTCAGGCTCCTGCTTCGAGTTCCCAACCATGATGGACTGTCACTAGCCCTTTCTCCCTTAGGTTTCTTTTCATGAGAATATTTCATCTACTTAGCAACAGAATTTAGTTTGAAGAAAGAGAGAACATGAACTGATAAAAAGAAATGGAGGAGTCCTCAGACAAGGGTGTCTGTTTATTGTAGAGTCAGGAGGGACAAACACACGATCCATGAAAGTCTGTAAAGTTACACACTTTGTTCAAGAGGAGCCAGTACAGTGAACTACTGATTGTAGAGCTGTTGGGGTGGAAGGAACAGGCAAATTGGGAGAACAAGGCATAAAACCAGAGTTGTTATTGGTTTCATACTGATGTAGAATTGTGGAAAGTAAAGCAATACTTGAATGAATTGTGTGGCATACATATAGATGGAGTGTAGGCTACTGAAAAAAGGGTTGGTGTTAGGAAACATGCCATGCCATGGCTATGTCTGGGAGTAACACTAACACATTACTTCTGGATAAGAGCAGTTGAGGTTATCTGGGTGCTGATGGGAGAGAGAGGAAATACATGTCTGTTCTCCTGTGCGCTTGGGATTATTCCTCATTAATAGCGTTGCCGAATTTTCAATGTGTTCAGAATTAAGCCAGTGTGCAGAACTGGATATGTCTCTACTCTTATATCATCTTGGCTGGAAAGTCTGACAAGCTATTGGGATTTCTGATGTTCTCTCTACCTATTGAAATATTTTGTGCCAGTATATATCAGGTGATGAATTTGAACTATACTGATTGGATGTCATGTGGCATGGTTATGAATACCAGTAATTTTGGATGAAGCAGGGATTGGTGAGAGCAGTGATGCACAAGAGAATCATCTGTATGATAGGTCCCTTTGCCACCCTTTTCCCTATCACAAATGGGCTTTGATGGGGAGTGCAGGGTGATGTAAGACCGCCCACCTGTACGATCATAAGGAAGATGCCCATTAGTTTTGAGTGTCTAGAGATACTTTAATGAGCAGATAAGCTGTTTTTGACAGTGAGAGGAGGAAGAAGAAAAGATGGGTGGCTGAGGTAATAGCAAAGGCTATATTCAAAATGGCAAACAGAAAAATAGGAAGAAAGGCTTGTGTGGAAGGAAGAGGAGGGAAGAACTGGGATGTTAGGCAAGTATGAGAGCCCTAGGTCCTTTCTGAGTAGGGATGTTAAATGGTAGGACCTTAAGAATTGATAGAACAATTGGGTGTTTCACCCTATGGCATTACAGAGGATCCTTTGGGAGGTAGATAGAAAATTAAACTGAATCCAAGGAAATCAGAAAGGAGGCAGTGTTTACATGAATCTGGTTTATAGGTGTGGATACAGGTGGTCCCAGGGAAGAATGAATGTAGGCAGGTATATTCAGCCTTGGGAAGGTAAAACACCATGTTTGGCAACTGCTTGGGTATGATGGTGAATTTGGAGATAGATGATGAGCAGAGGGAAGGGAGGCCCAAAGCAACATTTAAATCCTGCACCACAAATACCAGAAATGAAGTTGCCTTTCCGCCTGGGTTCATTCATCTCTTTGAGTGTTCTACTACTAACAGTACATGCGTGCAGGCTCATATGAGCGTGTACATAATTTGAACTACTCCCATTTTCCCATAGCAACCTTTTAGCACTCACAGACTCATTGGCATGTGTGTATTATACATGTTCATATTGTGAACATGCTCCTATATGCTTACATAATGTTTATGGATAATTTTAGCAGAGCATCTCCCAGCTTTGTCTCAAGGACACAGACCTGAAGTGATTTCTTTTTATGTTCTTCTCTATTTTCTAATATGAATCAGAATTTTTTCCTCCAAAAGACCAAGCAACAATTAAAGATTTGAGTAGAAAGTTATCTGCTGCTATTGATTTTGTTTTAGCAGAGGACTTCGGAGCCTAACAACAGAACGCCGTCTTTATAAACCTGTCTGGCAGCGCTTCCCTGATGTTATTGTCTATTTCAGAGAAAGCAAAGAGGCATATGATCCCAGAGAGCTTCAGCTGTGAGGAAAACAAAATAAAGATCAATATATATTGTCCCCATTTATATTTCCTAACTAACTCCTTATTTCCTAGCTACCAGAAGCCTACCAGCTTTGGGAATTAAATTAAAAACTATAAAATTGTGAACAAAATGGGGATCTTGGAAGTAACGAGAAGAGTGTCTGAGATAGAAGTGGGTAGGACAAGAGTTATGGTGCCTACAAAACCCTTATTTTCAAATTCAAGTTCAAATGTGCCAAACCTTCCTGATGCTGAGAATGGAGGCACATGCAGTCCATTTTCAGCCAGGAGTTTGGATCTGGCATTATTAGATGAATATCCTGGCATAAGAAGGTTGAGAGAAAATTCGAGTAGCTAAAAGAGACCCCACCCCCGGCACATTGCAAAATGATGCAGAGCAGTTTTGTGGAAGTTGAGTATATTTATTTACTAACCGCTGATGATCCTTGGCACCGCTACTGAGAACCTCTGACTTCTATGCGGTTTGCAATGACCTTCACAACCTCCAGTGCCATCATCAACCTCAGAATTGTTCCATATCCCACCTGCTGTGTGATTGTTTCATTTACCAGCAACTATCAGATGGATGAGATGCTGAATGCTTTCCTAGAAGAGGTTATAAAGCCGGCCATCGCAAGCCTTCTGTGTGAAGCTGATAGCAGCACAGGTAGACCCATGATGCCCACAGGAGAACTCAGAATGGGGCGTGTGCATTTCTCTTCAGAACAGGAAACTGTGTGCCCTTTCCTGGTGCACTGAGAGAGCTCTCTGTAATGGTTCACGATTGTCTGTTTTGCCAACTCGGAACAAGCTCAGTTCTCACTGTAGAGTTCTCACTGTAGCAGTGGAGGGATACATTCAGCTACCCTCGGGGACTGTGACATAGCTCATGATGCGTGAGTTCTTGTGCACAGAACACCTTGTGCACCTGCTAAAACAGTCTTCGTATGCAGCTCTTGAAACATTTCTGTGGTGTGCAGAATCTCTGTGGAGCTTAAGAGTGGGGCAGCTCAATATTGATCTCCTCAGGGCACACGTGGACGCCTGTAGACAAAGATGGTGACTGGAGGGAGCTCCTCCTCTTAAGCAGGGCTGTATTTTCTCTTCCTTCTCTCCCTCTTCTTCTTTGTTTATTTTTGAATTTGCCGATAGGGAAAAGTGCAGCTAGTGTAGTAGTTTCCCTCCCCCCAAGCCCCAATTGTTTATTTTATCCCCACCAGCAGAAGGGTGATTTGGGGTCTTTGAGGGAGAAAGATGAGGACATCTTCCATGCAAACAGGTGGGGTGGTCCTCTTACATTAAAGACTACAGTTCCATTTGTCTATCTGCTTCTGTCAGGATTACAAAAGAGGGGGAAGTAGCCCAGACATGGGAGAACTCAAAATACAGGGAGATGATTGTCCTACCTTTTCCAATAACAGGACATTTTAAAAAAGAATTATTTTATTTTTTATTATGTTTATGTGCAGTCTGACAAGGAAGCCAGAATATGGCATTTGATCTCCTGAAGCTGTAGTTATTTGTAGTTGTGAGCTGCCTGTGTGGGTCCTGGGAATTAAATTTGTGTCCTTCACAAGAGCTGTGCATGCTCTTAACTGCTGAGCCACCTCCTCGGCCCTCATTGAAGGCATTTTTAAACATTACCTGGTACTCACGGTAGTAACTGGAAAAGCAAGTGACTTGGTTACTTTTCTATTGCTGTGATAAAATACCATGACCAAGGCAACTTATAAAAAGAAAATATTTAATTTGGTTCTCATAGTTTCTTTTTTAAAAAAAGATTTATTTATTATTACACACAAGTACACTGTAGTTGACTTCAGATGCACCAGAAGAGGGCGTCAGATCTCATTACAGGTGGTTGTGAGCCATCATGTGGTTACTGGGATTTGAATTCAGGACTTTCTGAAGAGCAGTCAGTGCTCTTACCCACTGAGCCATCTCTTCAGCCCTGGTTCTGATAGTTTCAGAGGTTTAGAATCTATGACCATCATGGTAATGAACATGGCAGCAGGCAGGCAGGCATGGCACTAGAGCAATAGCTCAGTGCTCACATCTTGATCAACAAACAGGAGGCAGAGTAATCTAAGTTGGAATGGCATGGGCATTTGAAAAACTTGAAGCCCACTCTTAGCAACACACCTCTTAATCCTAATCCTTCCCCAACAGGTTCATCATCTGTGGGGGAAAGATTCAAATATGAGCCTATGGGGACCATTCTCATTTAAACTACCACACTAAAATGCTTCATCGGCTTAGACTCTGAGCTCACCCACTCCCCCATGATTCTCTGTCTCCAGCTAGGTAGGGTCAAAGGTCTCACACCAAGAGGACATACATTCTGCTGCTGGGCAACTGAGGGACTGTGTTTCTCTCCCTCTGAGACTATGAAATAGAAGAGACAATTGTCTTTCTAGGCAACATATTCAAGCATACCCCGTCCAGTCTGAGAGCCAAGCTCTCTAGGCTTGGCATATGTGTGTGTGTGTGTGTGTGTGTGTGTGTGTGTGTGTTTTCACTACTCTTTGCTGACAGGGGAGAGAAGAAAATGGAAGACACAATAAGTCTAGAGCACAGATCTGCTTTTTTCTGGTTTCTTTTTTGTTGTTGTTGTTGTTGTTGTTGTTTTTCAAGACAGGGTTTCTGTCTAGCCCTGGCTGTCCTGGAACTCACTCTGTAGACCAGGCTGGCCTCGAACTCAGAAATCCACCTGCCTCTGCCTCCCAAGTGCTGGGATTAAAGGTGTATGCCACCACCACTAGGCTTGCTTTTTTCTTTGTGCCCCAGAACTGACATGTGCACTGGCTAAATGCTTGCACTTCACATTCTTTGTTCAATAAAATAACAGGGTGAAGGACAGGCATTTGAGCAGATCCACTTTGTCTCAATATCTCCTTCAATGACCTTGAGCTCCAAGCTAGTAAGAGTCAAAATTTCCCTATTTCCCACTGAGAAGTGTCCTCACTCGCACTTCACCTGTGGCACCATGGAGCCTTGCTTTGCCCTACAGCATACGACAAACCACACAGTGGATGCCTTGCTGCTCGTCCCTACACTGTGCTTCTGTGGATTCTGGAGTCTTGCTGCTTATATTTGATATTTGGTTTCTGCATCAGACTGGCTGACCTGGGCAAATTATTTGATTTTTCTTAAGCTTCAGTGGCCTCTTTCAGAAAATGGGGCAAATCAATAGCTAAATCATAGAGCCAGAACGAGTATCCGACACTAGAGGAGTGGGTAAGAAAAATGTGGTATACACACTGCAGATCATTTTCAGCCCTAAGGAAGAACACAGTCACGTGGTTTTCAGAAAAGTGGATACAACAACAGATGATCATATTAAATGAACTTTAAGTCAATTTCAGAAAGACAAATGCTATCTGTTTCCTCTCATTTGTGGGTCCTAGGTTTCATGTAGACACATATATGACTTGAAAACAGAATTAAAGTTATCTTTGGGAACTAAGGGGGCACATAGGAAGGAAGGGGGGTGAGATAAGGCGGGAGTGGGGTATTAGTGTTGTTATACTTAAGGTACTGCATGTAGACGGAGAAAACTAAAATCAATAAAGAAATAAAATATATGCAGGTTCACACACCCAGTATAAATAAAATGCAATTCTTAAATAGCATAAAAAATAAATAAAAATTGACACAGGATCTGGAAAGTAAAACCAGATGGACCTGTCCCCCAGGATTGAGGTCAAGTGGAAATGAGGCTATGTAAAGCCACTGGCACTGCGTTCTCTACAGCATCCTTTGGTGAATAGTCATGGTGCTGCATTCCACTGAAGGCCAAGAGAGCATGCGCCTGCCAGTCTCTCTTCTCAGCTGTACCTTGCCTTGGATACCACTCTTGAAATTATCGAACCATGTGCTACAGGGCATATTGCAGAAAAATATGGTGTTCAGTATCTCAGGGCTTATATATTTTATCTCACTGGCAAAGGATTCTCAAAGGTTTGGAGCTTAAATTAGAGCTCGCGTTTACACCGAGTGGGGGGAAAGCCACCATATGCCTTTCCATCTTGTGTGTGGTGTGACTGGAATTGAGGGGGAATGACAACACCGGGGCTCTAGCCAACACTCGAGGCCAGCAGGCTAAATGCAGAGTGGGTGTCATCCCAGCCTCTTCCTGGTCTGTCTGCCTGTGCCTCTGACCTTGACAGCCAAGGTCTGTGTGGCTCCTCTTTGCATCCTGCCATTAATCAGTCCTGAAGCATCATCTACACAGACAGCTTGGTTGGGTTGAATAATGTGCCTGTGTTTTCTCATTTGATTCAAGCTTCAGTTAAGCCTACATGACCTCCATTGGTGAACTTGGCTGAGTGCATCTTTAGTGGGGGCACTTCCTTCCCCTGGAAATTCTCTACATTGACTTCTCATGTTAGCTTCTCATTTCTAAGGGTCCTGTGAGGATGATAATGTACACTTTCCCATAGGGTAGAGATCATTGCTGGAGGAGGGGGAGGGATGGCATGTACTTCCACTGGCAAGTGAGGCCACATTTTGACTTGGAACTTTGAGATTTGAAGGGTGGCAGATAACACGTGTGACAGGAAGTGTTGCTTATCATGGCAGATGATGTTCCCAATGCCCCACTTTGTAATTGCATATATTAAAAAAGTTATATATGTCTCACAACACATACTTTATTGGGTAGGAATAAAGTTAATGTAAGCAGAAAGCACACAGTTGCCAGAAGTGAGAGGAAAGGAACAAGAATCATGAACAATGTTTGGATGATTTGAAATAAAACCTCTCAAACCTCTTAGGTTGACCGAGAGGTTTTAAAAATGTTTTTATTTATTGCTGGCATGTTGACTTATACCTATAATAACAGTACTCAGGAGGCTGAGGCAAGAGGATTGGGGTAAACTATAGGCCACCCTGTGCTACAGAGTCAGACTATCTCATGACAACCAGAAAGTGAAGCAGACAGGCAAGCAAAATACTTTGGAGATGGCTCAAGAAGTGAAGTGTTCTTGCAAATGCAAGGCTTGGAATTTGAACTTTGGCATGTAAAAACTTGGTGGGCTTGGCAATACTTTGAGATGGATGCTTGGGGCATGCTCGATGTCAGACTGGACAACTGGGACTGAAGTTCTGGGATTAGTGAGAGATGCTGCCTCCATTAAAAAAATGGTGGACAATGAAAGAAGATACCAGAACTCAACCTCTGTCCTCCACATGCACACCAATGCATGCACACACACTCATGAAAACACCCACAAGTTGCACATATGTGCATGCTGCATAGAACACATGCATGCAAAAATGTTTTGAGTTATTTAACAAGCTTAGATTTCATACCAGAGAGTTGTTGTGACTTTTAAATTTTCTTATGGATATATAAGACACACTTACTTCTGGAAGGCAGGTATCATGAGCCTTAGTTTGGGGAATTTTTCAGTAGACCCTTTAGCAGAAATCTCTTGACCTAGAGTTGAGGAAACTGGCTTTTGCAAGTTAGATCAAAAGAGTTAGTTTCAAACTTGGAAATCTACACATATCCTGAGAGAGTGTGGCATGGAGAAGGATATTGAGAAAGGAGTCATAGACTCGGGCATCTTCATCACTCCAGGATGTGTTTGTGAGAAGATCAGAGGACTGGTTGGGTCTGCTCTCCAATTTTTTTCTTCTCTCTTCTGTATTGGTCACTGCTAATTCTTTGTCCCTCCTCTACTCTTTATCACACATACCCTGAAATAGACTTGTGGCTGTGAGGCTGTGAGTGCCACTTACCTGAGCTTTTCCCACTGCACACCACAGTACTGTAAATGGAGGGTTTTTTTTTTTTTTTTTTTTTTTTTTAGCAATGTTGAGTCAAGTCATTTTACATCATGGGTGGATCTGGGGTGAATAAGTAAGGTCTGACAACATTTGTATTTGCCTATCTTCTTTATTTTGGTCATTTCTCCATCTCTTCCCTCACTATTGGTCGGCTTTTCCCTGCAGTGCCATGGCTCTTTGTCCCTTATTTTTGTCCCTTCTCTGTCATGTACCCATGTCTGTTCACCATTTTCCCTCTCTATTAACTGAGATCTCTAACATATGTGGCTATTCAACACTTTCCTATACTAAGGGAAGTTCTCTGTTACTTGGATCTTAGAGACAAGGTGGAAGAGACCTACAATTGTATCTTGATTCTTCCATGTAATAACTGGGTTACTCTTGATATTTATTCTTGAGTCTGTGGGTTACTTTGGTCATCTTTAATAGGGGATGAGGATGATACCTATTCTTCAGTGATGGAATGATTAAATACGATAGTGTATTTTGCTGTGATTAGAAGGTCCTGCTGTGTTGAAGATTTTCAGCAAACATTGTTTGATTTTTATAAATAAGAAGCATCTTGTTTGAACCTCTTCTCTGAAGATACAGAACTTCCTCTAATATTTCATGAGAGGCTGGGTGATCTCTAGATGGTCTATTCTTCATCTGATCCTAGGCTCAGTTAAAATCTTCAACCCAGTGGACTAGAATTAATACCGAGAAAAGCTTCCATTCATCTGGTTTCTGAGAAACTTGGAATATAGGTCTTTGCTCCACAAAGAAACATGTGATGGATGCAGTTTATCGTGCCTTTCCTTGAGTTTTGTCTCTCTTTCTCTGGTAGATTCAGTGATCCCCAGTGCTAATAAATCATGTGGGTAAAGAACTGTACTCACACCACTGCTTCATCCATGTTTGGCTTTGGTGAATATCCCAAGAGACTGAAGATTTGCTTAGTGTTGTCACTGATAACATTGCAGAGAGACAGGCAGATGTCTTGGTTCTTAGAATAATAAATTTGACTTAGCCTAATGTTCATAATCTTAAAAAAAAAAAACTGTTTATAAAGAAGAGTAGAAGGAAAAGGCCTGTGGGGAAAGGGCTGAAGTTAGATCAGGACCGTGGATAGTAACCACCTATGACCTGGATGAGAGATCCAGAATCATTTAACTCTGCCAGCCTTGCCTGAGTCCTTTCCCAAGCAAAGATAAAAACAGGGGCTGCCTCAGAACACAGACAAACCCAGAGCAAGCTAGGCCAAGTCGTAGGCATACAGTGGTCACTTAGGAGATGTTTACAGTTAGCTCTCAGTTGCCATGACCCAAGTATACCTGCCTCCTCTTAACTCTGCCCATTCCTTGGAGTTCTTAGGGACATTTTATTCACCCACAGTGGATTTGATAATGAAGAGTCACCTTCCCTTTCAAAGCTCTCTCTCATCTGAGTCTACAGATCTCCTTTCTACCTGCTTCTTCTCTAAAAACATTTCTTACTTGATTTAAAAATATATATTATATATTTATGTATGTGTGTGTGTTTGTATATGTATGTATGTATGGTGTTATATTTTAAGGTCTCTCCATACCGATTTTCATGGTGGGTAAATTCACTAATATTTCCACAGGTTAGAAAAATTGGTTTTCTCTTTTCATTATGTGTGTGCTGAAGACTTGAACTCAGGTCTTCAATCTTGGCAGCAGATGCCAAGGGGTCATTGTTGTGGGCCTAATTATTTTCATTAAATATATTCATTATAGAAAGTATGGGCTTCATAAAGACCTATCGATTCACATGAGTCATGTCCTGTGACCATGTTCATCCATTTAGCCTTTGCCCATTCTTGTTAGCTCTCCTCCTCTCCCAAATGGTCTCTCTTAATAAGTTCTCTTTCAAGTTCTGTGATATGTATGCATATGCATGGTTAAAATATGGATTTTGCATATGAGAGAAAAATCCATGTCCATGTCTTGCTTATCTCATGTAACAAAATGATCTTCAAAACTCATTTTCTTGGAAGTGGTCTACATTTATTCTTATTTATGAGTGAATAAAATCTCATCATGTATATATCCTATGACTTCTTTATCTGTTTGTCTCTTAATATGTGTATAGATTGACTCTCTTCACTACTGTGGGTCACGCTGTGCTAAACACGAGTGTACAAGCATCTCTGTGCTGTGTTGGCTCCGTCTGCTTCACATATGCTCCGGAGTACAAACAGGATCACACATTAGTTTTCATTTTGGATTTTGGGGGTCCTCCATAATGATTTCCATGATGGATGGATTTATTCAAATTCCCACAGCAATCTATGAGGGTTTTTTTTTTTATCCTCCAATGTGTTCCCTAGCAGTACATGTATGTGTACAATGTGTGCACATGTGTGTGTATATGTGTGTGTGTTCACATCTAGAGGTGTGAATTCATCTTCTGCCATTACTACATGTGTCTCAGGAATCAAACTTTGGTCACCAATCATGGTGGCACTCATCTTTACCCATTGAGCCATCTGGTCAGCTCTCCTATTCCTTGATGGTTAATAAGGTTGAATTTCATTCACATTTATTGGCCCTTTGTGCTTCATCTTCTGAGAGTATCAGTGCTCATTTCTTCCATCTTTCCTGGTGAAGGAAGAGTCTCTCTGAGGCCCCAAACTCTTTTGCTTTCTTGTGGGGATTGTAATATATCCATCATAAGGCTAAGCTGTTGAAGTCTAGAGACTCATTCCTGTATGCTAGCTGGTGAGTGGATGTCTCCACCTTGAATGTTATGTATCCCACCTGGAGTTTAACATTTGTTGTGATTGAAAACCATCATGTCCCCCATCCTCTCAGCTGATAGACTTCAGATACTCAAATGTAGAAATCCTACGTGGTGCCATGCCTTAACTCTTCTGCCTCACATGGCTGTTGGTCTTCATTTTTCCTGACAAAGTTGCCTCTCATGTAGGCTCTGGTGGCCATCATCTGCCAGGTATTTCTTTTTTCTTTCACATCTAATCTATATTCCATGAAAAAAAAACTGGTTATGTCTTTCCCTATTTATTATCATGAGTGTTATTGACTAACTCTGGTAATACAATTTACTCCATCTCTGAGCCATTGAAACTCTTGATCTCCCATTTACAAGACCAACAACCTGGAACTCATGACATGACACAACTAACTTCTCATTTATGGTTTCTTAATGCTGTTGCCTTCTCTACCCTGCTCCCTTCTACTATATGCATTTGGTAATAGCTTATTACCTTATGTCTCTCAGTTCACATATGTCTTTCCTTCGATCTTTCTTCCCATAAATGTCACTAGTCCTGGGCTCCCTTTCAGAGTTTGGGCATAACCACATTGTTGTGCTTATGCATAGTTCTATGCTTGGCAAGGGCACTTTGGAGCATCCTTGCATAGAACAAGTGTTTCCAACCCTAGTGTGCCTCACCCTTAGGATAGCAGTTATGGTGGTTCACATCTCTATGCTCAATATTTTATATGTTATACATTGTACTTTTGGTCTAGTTTCATTCTGTTGCTAGGCCAAACACCATGAACAAAAGAAACACAGGAAAGAAAAGGTTTACTCCAGCTTACAGGTCACATTCTATCATTGAGAGAAGCCAGAGTAGGAACTCATCTGTGAACTTGAAGCCAGGCCTACTTGCTAGTCTATGGAGCATTAATTCTGACCAATGAATTCACTCAAAGCCAAGGAAACCATGAGGGGAAAATGCTTGCCAGATCACATAGACTTATGCTTAGCTAGCTTCTTTACATAGCCAGAACATGAGGGTGGGGCTAGCCACAGTGGGGTATGCTTACCTTCATCAATTAATAATCAAATTGACCTCCCCACAGATATCACATCTATGCAGTTCCTTAATTGTGGCTTTCCTCCAGGCTGTGTCAAGTAAAAAACTAAAGCTAACTGGCACAGTGGATGTGTAAAAGCCAAGAGATACAGTGCTTGATATTTTAAAGACTATTCTAGCAGCAAATAAATCAATCTAAATATTTCCTAATTTATAGTAGTAATAATTTGAATAATTAACTTCATCTCTTGAAATCTAACCTATTCTATGAAGATTTAATAATTCTGAGCATTTAAAATATATCTTTTCTTTTTCTGGAAAGTCCATATGAATGTAAGCCAGTTTCTTCCCATCACTAAATCTTTCAGATGTACAGTCAGAGAGAAACAATTTTGAAATACACTAAAGTGAAATGCCCGAGAGTGATAGATTGCCTGAGAGAGGTATTAATCCTACAACATGCTTTCCTTTAGGAAACACATACTTACTGTAGAGCTATATCCCCATGATGGATTTCACTTGGTTTGGCAGTGCTTAGAGTTGGCATCTTGCATCATGGACCAATCCCTTTCCAGCATCTCTCTCTTCATTTGGACTTGCTTACTTGGCTTGTTCCACTTTCAACATAAGTTTCCTGAAAGTCAACAGAACACACATGTTTTTTTTTTTTCTATTTTGTGGACTTGGAACTCCTTTATGCCCTGAGGAGATTTTCATGAATTTGTGGAATGGATTCTAAGCTTTCTGAGTTAGGGAGTGGGCAGGCAGGAGAGAGGAGTGCTGATGTGCTGGTGTGTGTGTATGCATGCATGTGTGTGCATATGTGTGTGTGTGTGTGTGTTTGTGTGTGTGTGTGTGTGTGTGTGTGTGTGTGTTGTGCATGCATTCTTGCATACGGAGGTACTCAAATACAAGTATGTGCCTGAATGTAAAGGCTGGAGGAGGACTATATCACTTGATTGCTCCTCAGGCACTATCCACTTTAATTATTTATTATTTTTTTTTGAGACAGGGTTTCACTCTGGCTTGAACTTTGCCAAATACTCTGTGCCTGCCAGCCACTAAACCCCAAGGATCCACCTGTCTTTGTCTCTTCAGTTCTGAGATTATGCTTGCAAATATATTTGCCATTTTGTAAGGGTTATGGGGATTGAACTCAGTTTCTTATGTCATATGTTGAGCACTTACTGAACCATTTCCACAGTCCCCCAAATGTGGTTCCCTTTTAAGTGTAGATGCCATGCTCTGCTTAAGCACCTTCACATGGCTGGAGGAGAGCTCTTCTGATATGAGAAACAGGATCTTGGTAGATCTGCAGATGGAGACCATGACTTTGGGAAGTTGAATCCAGTTTAGGATTAAAATGGATGAGTGAGGCCAGAAACAGCTCCACATTGAGACTCAAACCATAAAATCTAGAAATGATTATGAATTACATAGATCCACTGCCACTCATAGACATTCTGAGCTTTGTGCTGGGTACTAATTCTCAGGAGATCCATCTAACAAGCCTTTTAGGTAGACTTCATTGGCCCCTATGCTTCTTGGTTAAGAAGACAGAAGCTCAAAAGAGCCAATTGCAGGGCTGAGGAGATGGCTCAGTTTGTAGGAAGATCTGATTTTCATGTATGAGGGCCCAAATTCAAATTCTAACTGCCATATAAAAATGACAAGCATGGCTGTGTATATCTATAACTTCTGCATTAGGGGTAGGGTCAGGTCTAGTGGAGTGGAGTGGAGTGGCAGAAATAGGGAAATCACAAGAGCTCACAGGCCTTGCTAAAAGGTTAGCTTCTAGTTCAAAAAGACCTTGTCTCAAAGCAATAGGGTCGAAAAATGAGAGACGAAGACATGTCATCCTGTGTCTTCAGCATGTGTGAGCATAGTAACTTGAACATACACATTCACATATGTGCACCACACACACATATATATCCCAAGTACAAATGAACACACGGGATTGAGCAACTCAAAATTACACATGCACACAGGTGCACACAGGCACACACACAAGTTGGTTGAGCACCTTCCAAGTTATTTTGAGCAAGAAATGTAGTGAAATCTCAGTTCCAGCATGTATAAAATCAGAAAGGTAACACCTGTCTTTCTTGTTTCTATGCAACATTTAACATGTTGCATGGGACGATGCCTGCAATACATCCCGACTATTATTAACAATAACTCCTCAGCTTCTTGTCCTAAAAGCATTCCACTTGAGTGCATGACCCTGACTTTAAGAATGGACTCTGTCGTTTGGTCTGAGTCGTTTCTTAGCTAGATCCTTGACTAAATACAGACAACATCCCATTCCGACAGTATCTACGTTATTAGTGTCATCTTTCCTGATGCTGTCAGTTAGTTATTTGTGCTATTTCTTAGAATAATGGAATTTATTCAGGCAATTTATTCTTAATTTGAGTGTTACAAATGGCACAATGTGATGCTTCTATATCATGCTAATAATGTCTGGTTCATCCTTATTCCCAGCCACTGTACCTTTACAAATGGAGACACTGGTTTTTTTTTCCTACTTTCTCCTATGTTTTATTGAATTTTCTGTGTCCAGATTATCTCTCTTCCCTGTGTCCACTACGTGCTTCAAGCTGAAATGATGTTTAGTATCCTCCAACATGAATGGAAAGGCATCTTCCATGTGCTTTCTTTGACACTGAGTGTATCAGAGTAGAGGGAAAATGAAGATCACAGTGTACTCACTCTTCACAGTGACCCCTTAAATCCATTAGTTAACACACATATCTAGGTTAGGGTTTCTTGACAAACACAAAGCTTTATCTTGGGAACTTCTAGTAAATTAATATATTTTTAAGGACCTAGGCTCTATATATGGTTCCATTCCTTTAAACTCCATTTTCTCTCTTTGAGTGCTATTAACCCAGCAGCTTTGGTGGCTGTGCAAGGTACCATTCATATCTCCTGCTCGGGGCTAATGTTTTTACACCACCATTCTGCTGCTCCATCATCTACCAACATGAATGTCTTTTTGACGCCTTCTGCCTTACCCTGTCTATCCTGTAGCTTCCACACCTGTGGATCTCAGGTACCTATCTTGGCTTCCTATAAGTCAACACTGAACTCCTCTGTGACACCTCTCCCCAGGTCCAGTTAATCAATATACTCACTCTGGTCTATTCTGTGCAAAGATAAGAGCAGATATTGTTAGTATGGGAAACCAGAATCATCCTGTTTCAGTCAGGATGATTTGTGGAAATGCAAGGGTTAAGGAGAGGGCAAGGGAATGAAAATGTGCCGAAAGAGGGTGAAAACTAATTTTGGTAAATTAAAGAACAGAAAGAATTAACAAGACTTGAGGAGATGGATTCTAGAAAGAAGGCACTGTAGGCTGGCCTGAGCTGTAAATGTTTTTGGAGCAGTCTATGTTCTGTCTGTTCCTTTATCAGAGAAGCCCACAGAGGGAGATCCTTTTAAGAGATGAAACAGAGAAAGATGTGTTTGTGATGAGCTGTTTGGGAACTCTGCGACCTTGGACATATCACTTGTGTGACCTTGAGCATGTTAGTTCACACCATAGGGGTTAATTCATTTTCTGAAGAGGAGAAATTTGGGTCAGATATTTTCCAACATTCTATGCTTTTATAGTGTATTACGGTGAGAGACACAAACAAAATGTGTAACAGTTTGAAGCTGGTGGAGACAGCAACCAAGACTGCTTGCAGCTGGCTGGGATTATATTTGGAATGACAGTATATGCTTGCTGAAATACAGAATAATAATGAGTATGGTATTAATATAGTCTGGCTTAAGCATAATACTCATAAACATAAGTATATTGAGAGAAAATGATGTTGATAGAACACCCCATGAAGATGAACTTCAGAAAAGGGAAACTCCACCTTATCTAAATAGTTTTCCCATCTCCATTGTCATCTTCATTTCATATTATCATTAGGTTTCCGAGCCGGCAGATGAATTTCAAACTGTTTCTGATTAGGGACTTTCTCTCTCTCCTTGCTATAATGCACACTTTTCTTTCATTTACAAAAAAGCAAATAGATCACGTGTTTTTCTCCTCTTCTGCAGTTAAAAAAAATAAACAGCCAAAAATGTTTCTCAGCTCAATTCCATTTTCTTATTGAAAAAGTATTTAATAGAAATGAAAAATATTCATTTATTTTTTTTTGAACAAAGTCTTATCGCCCATCTCTTTCTTGGGAGTAAATACTCCTTAAAACAAGCTAAATGCACATCCTTAATAATTTAAAGGCAGAGCCAGCCATGTGTAAAATAGGTGTGTGTTCACATAATTGACTACAGTATTTCGCTACATGGCTAAACGCATGGTTTCCCCTAATAGAAGGCCATTGTGGCCGACATCACATTTTCTAGTTCATAAAAGTCAAATGGGCTGTGACCATCGTCTTCCAAACTTAATGGAAAGTTCATTTGGTGACTTCTGAGTTTTAAATGGTGCCTTTCTGGAATGAATCAATAGATCTGAAACACATTAGTGGATCATATTGCCAAAAGGCCTAAAGCTGACTGGTAGCAATGGGCTGGAGGACCTAATGCAGATTGATCACTCCTCTAGGACGTTGCCCAAAAGGTCTCTAATCTCCTTAATAGTATGATGAATTTAAATTAACCAAATAATTCTCACTGTAGAGATGGTTTGAGTTTTCTATCTGGTGACTGGGTCCTTTGTATTTCAAATTTTTGGTGGAAGGATGGAGGGTGAGTTTAATCTGTGCAAAGTAAACAAGAAGTGATAACATATATAAGTCAATAGAGACTCTTGCGGGTGGGGGTCTCACAGCATCAAGAGCTTGTATAACACTCTGCCAACAGTCTTAGCCATACCCACATATCTGAAGGTTACCAAGGATAGAGGAAAAACAACTAAGCCATGTCCTGGACTGTATAAACATGCTAGTGCCCAGCCATAAACTATAGCTAGGACTCCCAGTAACAGCTGGCCATGGTCTTGGACAGAAGCCCAGCCCAGAGGAGAAAACCAGAGCTGGTAGCATTGAGAATATATAAGTGAGGATGTCCAAAGGCCCTGACAGTGACTTATGTGAAGATGCCTGGATAGGGCGTCAAGTCATTTCTCTTAACTCAGGAGACACCTTGATTCCAAAATGCAGTGAGAAAGCATGAGGCTACAGGATCTTTCTAGGAAGATGAATACAGCACATTAATATTAGGCTGTTGTTTCAAGAGGAGTCAGAATGCTCCTCAGGGCAGGAGAGTGAGTGGCTCATTCGGCAGACATCCAGTCCAGCCCTCTCACAACCCTTTTCATTATGTGCCCCCAAAGACGGTAGTTGTCAGAATCTGACAGCAGTTACCTGACTTATATGCTCACACACCTATGCCTGTGTTCAGGGAGTCAAATGATATGGGTGACTCCACCTGCTCTTCATAGCTGGTGAATCATCAGTTTTGCAGTAACAGGACATATGGCTCCTGAAATCACCGTACTGTGTAAAATCACACAATAAAACCCACAGGGCTTACAGGGAAAATGGGATTAGAAGTATCATGCTCCAAAACTTCCATCAACGACACATTCAGAAGAACAGGGAAGCTTTGAAAACCACAACAGTTTGACACCTATTAAACGACGAAACTCACAGCTATTACCATAAGGATAGGAGTTCACCTTGAAGGAGGAAGACCAGAGTTTTGATGGAGGAAGTAGAGAGGAATGAATCGTGTCTATGGAGTTACTCTTCTGTGATTTGGAGGGAGGAACAGTTCACTGAGGCCAGATGTAAGTTCTGATCATGCATCTGGATACATGTCTCCTATGGCATGTGCTGGGAATGGAGCTAGGGCTGAGGGATGTGTATGTATGTGTGTGTGTGTGACCTATAACTCTCATACAGACTGTATAGAATTTCATGCATTACAGCCTAACAGTGTATTTGGCAGATAAGATCAAATCTGGGAAGATGTGAAGTCCTACCTTACATACATGTTGTTCTCTAGGACAGCTTGTGGGAACATATCTTCCTTTTAAAAAGAAGAGCTGTAGGAGCTGGTGAGATAGTACAGTCAGCAAGGAGGACATATGTTCAATACTCGGAACCCATGTAAAAAAAAGTGGGTCATGAGATGGGTAAAGTCATATGCTACTGGGCTGTATGCCTTGAGTTTGCTTCCCAGTGTTGAATTCCGCATGGCAAAGGAGAGAACTCACTCTTGCAAGTTGTCCTTTGAACATTACCCAAGAACTATGGCACAAGAACCCCAGCAGAGAGAGATATGAATAAATAAATAAATGTATTTTTAAAAGATTGTAAAGTTGGGTAGTATTGGGAAGGCAGAGGCAAGCAGGTCCCTGAGGCTTATATCAGCCTAGCCTACTTGGCAAATTCCAGGCTAGTGAAAGACCATGTCTGAGAAACTGTGAACAGTGCTGAGGAATAAGATGCACCCAAGGTTGACCTATGGTCTGTACACACATATGCATTCACATAGACACACATGTACCAATAAACACACATAATCTGTACATATATATGCATGCATATACATACACACACACACACACACACACTCAGAAAGAGTGAGAGAGAGAGAGAGAGAGAGAGAGAGAGAGAGAGAGAAAGAGAGAGAATGATGATAGACCTAGCTACAGCTGAGAGAATTCATGAGCACCCTTTACCTCAGTGAGATCCCTCCCTCCCTCCAGGCGTGTCAGCCTAGGCTGTAAGCTAGGCTTTGTCATGCCTTACATACAATCTACTCCCTTCATCCTCTCTTCAACTAAATTAAAATGAAACATCCAAACCATTATTTGAGATGGGGTAACGGTAGCTCTGCTGAGCCCTGAGGAAGTTTCCATACTACCCCTTTACTAGTGAAGGCCCAATTTCATCTTGCTGGACGTTTGCTTTAGAAATTTGCTTAGAACCTCGCTTCTATTCCATTCTGTTCCAGATAGTTTCTATCACTTGCATCCATGTCCTGTAAAAAATTGGATCCTAGTGATCAAAAATGGTCCTAGAAATAGTCATTGCCTCTGAGATCAGCCCTGTGATTGGATCATTTGTGGCCATTCACAGGAGAGGGATGCTTTTTATAATGGCCTTAAAGCAGTTGGAAGGTTGTTCATTCTAGCTTCCTTCTTACATGGAGGATAATGCTCAGCCTTGGAGGGGAGAGTATTGGGCATGCATCGAATGGCAGGATGTTTATCTGGAACATGAGAAGTCCTGGGTTCAATTATCCGCAGGACAAAGGAGGGGTAAGGAAGAGGAGGTAGAGGAGGGGGAGAAAAGACAAAGGCAGATGTTATGTTAATTACTCTTTTTTTTTCCTTTTCTGTCTTCTTTCTTTGCTATTTTATATTTTTAAAAAATTATTTGGGAGTATAACTGTCACATAGAAAGCTCTGAACATTTGATGCTCACATGTCCATATATATGGTTACAAATCTACAACTGTAACCGTCTCCATGTTCAAGGCTGTCTAGCTGTGTTTAGTCAGTGCCTTAGGTAGCTTCTTTATGCTTCCTTTATTTTATTGCATTTTCTGCTCTTATAAAAGTGTTTCTTTTCAGTAAAAACACTTAACAGTGAGATCTACCATGTTGACAAATTCTAAACCGAATATCTTTAAGCAAAGGTCTATGGTGTTCAGGAACCTCCCAGAAAGTGAATCTTTGTATCCTTTGAAGTTAATTCCCCATTTTTGGCTTCCTCCCCCCACAAGCCACTTTACTCTACTATTATCCTGTAGTTTTGACTATTTTACTTATTTTACTTTATTTTTATTTGTTTATTTTAAGACATACTCTTAATACATATCTCAGGCTGGCTTGGAATTCAATATGTAGCTGAGATAGCCTTGAACTCTCTGTAGTCCACATGGTTCCGCCTCCCAAGTGCTGGAATGATGGGTGATGCCACTAAGCCCAGTTTTAACTACCTCATATAAATGGCATCATGCAGTATTTGCCTTTCACACCTGTCCATATTAATTAAAAAGGTCATCTTCCCTTTTTAAGGTTAAGGTGTGTCCTGAGTTCTTGTAACAGGACCACACATTCAAATGTATTGCTGAAAATATAGGGATCTGTGTTTGGGAAGGTTCACATTTGGTGTAGAATATTCTAGAAGGTTTTAGAAGCTTCAAAACCTATTAAGTAGTTGGAATAAGTACATCAAATCCCAGACATAAAATCGATCTAACTAACCAAGGCAGACAAACCCACTGTTTGTCATGTGTACAAGTGTTTTATGGAGCTGCTTGAGCTGACCAGAGAAAAGTGTGATGGTAGTGACAAGGTTGAGAAGCTTATAACATCTGAGGCTAATTCCCAGGCCTCCATTAAACTACCATGTCCCTAAAATGAGCCATTCATAGACAAAGTAAAGGTGACCAAGTTGAAATAGTTTCAAATGTATGCAATCAGGAAGGGTTGATTTCTCTATGATGCTGTTAATTGAGTTGGATGGTTTCACTGAAAAACCATGGGTATTGTCAGGGCAGAATGTGTGTGTGTGTGTGTGTGTGTGTGTGTGTGTGTGTGTGTGTGTGTTTTCCTGGCTCACACTTCTCTAGTAAATCTTTGGTTTCCACAGAGGGCATTTAGAAAGAAAGACGTGAAAGAAAAAAAAATCACACACAAATTCACGATAACGCATGATTAAGTTTTGACCCCGTAGATTGTTAACCTTCAAAGCTAACTCTGCAGTCGCACAATATTATTAGCAATAAAAGGAATTTGCTTTGCCCTTTTTTTAAATTACCATAAACCGATTGACTGAGACAGAATGATGTTAATATTTAAGAAGTAGGACACTAGATTCTATTATCTCAGAAGCTCTGTCACCAGGCCCTCTCTGTAGTCCTGTTATCTAATTATTGGGCTTAAATTGCATTAGTGTGCTGGCAATTTGTCTACCCCTGGAAAAGTAATTGACATTTGGGTTACTGCTTCATATGTGGGCGACTTGCTAGCCAGTTCCGAGAGTCCTCTCCTGTCAGGGCAGATTAGTTTAATGTTGCCTGGAAGAAAGGGAGACTCTGGGTTTTAAGGTATGCCACCTCTGTTCCTGGGCACCATTTGGTATTAAAATTTTGGTTTGGTATCGAAGTTGATAAGTCACCTGCAATGAAATTGAACAAGGTTGTCATGACAAAGTAATTAATGGTGTTTTTTTGACTTTCAGATGACTTTAAGGGACACATACTTAGTCTTTGCCGGCTCCCACCACCATGTTGATAAATATGCATTACATACTTACCAGGCATCTTTAACTCTTGTCAGATGGTTTTTGCAGGGCTTCCGATTTATTCCCTCTCTCTCTCTCTCTCTCTCTCTCTCTCTCTCTCTCTCTCTCTCTCTCTCTCTTTCTCTCTCTCTCTCTCTCTGAATTAAGTAGAGCCAGGTAAACTCTGTATGGAGTAGTGATCTGGCAGCACCAGAAAGGACTGTGAGTTTGCATAACATGTTGCCTGCACTGCTACTCCCTACACTGGGGCTTTTCTCATCCTTTAAAAAATGTATACTTTTCTGGGCAAAAAAATGAAAACAGTGGTTTGATTTTCTTTTTTCTAGACATTTCTTTGACACACCAAGTTGACCTCAAGAGGATAGCTGTGGGGATTGGCAGACACTCCACATTTCTCTTCGAAGTGAGAAGAGATGTGTCCTATGACCTGGTCGAGAACATATCTATGGGAAACACAGGGTTTGGCTCATATATCCATGGCAGCAGGGTGTGTATGTGCCAGGAGTTGTGGGAGAGGGCTAATAGGCTTTTCCTTCATAGATCAACAGGATACATGAGAGTAATTTAGAAGGTAAATATCATGAATGGTTAGCCCTTGTTTTCCTTTACTTGAAATTGAAAGGTGATTCCTGAAAGTCTTCAGACTTTGATAGAACGTTGGCATTTCTACTTCTGCAGATAAAAGATCAAGCCTAACTTAGGAAGGAACCCCTCCCTTCCTGTTTTGGCTTATCTGTCTCTTCTCTCCCCACCCTGTTCTCGTTAGGCTGCCTGCTTCCTTTTAGTTCCAGGCTCCAGCCAAGCCTCACTGCTCCCAGAACACCATGACTAATCTGTCAAGCTCACTCTTTTCTATGCTCTTCTCTGAGCTAGGTCCCTTGGAATCTACTGAGATGTCTCCCCCGAAAGGCAGACCTGTTAGGTCCTGTTCTGCCCCATGCACTCCCAGCCTCTGCTGGATACCTCCTATCTCAGTTATAATTCCAGATGAATGGAGCATTCCCATTTTCCCTTGCCTTCTGATCTCCACTCCAGAACATAAGCTTCAAGAGGAGAGAGGCATCATCTGTTTGCTTTGCTCCCATTGCCGGAACTTACAGGAGGAGATGCCCCTTATGTCTTCCAGACATAGCAAACAGTCTCCAATTTTAGAAACATCCTTGGTGATGTTAAAAACTAGCATATATTAATTGCACAGAGTAATGGGTTTTATAGTGTGCTTTGATCATAGGCAATCAGTCTCTTTCATTTGTATGCCATTTTTGTTCGGTTTGGTTGTTATAGGCATTCCCTATGCTATGCCCGGTGCATACTCTTCTTGCATATCTCTTTTGTAGCTATATGCCATTTTGTCTTAGTTTTATAGATTCTATGTATTGGAGAGAACATGTAATCTTTAACTTCTATTTTTAAAAGGATTTATTATTATTTATGCGTCAGCTTGCGTCTCTGTGTGTAAGTGCACGTGTGTTTCTGTGGGCTCCAGAAGAGGGCCTCAGCTCCTCTGGAGCTAGCATTCTAGGTGGTTGGGTAGTGGTCATGAACTCAGGCACTCTAAAGGAGCAAAAAGCACTGATGGGACTGGAGATGTTTAATGCACTGGCTGCTTTTCCTGAGGACTTGGGTTTGATTTCCAGCATCCATGTCAGGCCACACCCCCTATCTGGCAGTGACCTCCGATGGGGATCACTATAGCCTGCATACGCACTAGCGATGGGTGCGAGCGGTACACAGACAAACGTGCAGGCGAGCCGCTCTCACAAATCAAATAGGCGTTTTTAAGAGAGGCTCTCCTAACTGCTGAGCCAATGCTCTAGCCCACGCTGATAACTGTCTTTCTCAGTCTAGCTTATTTCGCTTAACACGGTCATTTCCAATTCCATCCATCTTGTAAAGGACATTGTCTCATTCTTATTCATAGGTGAATAAACCTCAGTCATGCTAGCACACCAGCACACATCAGTGGTCACCTAGGCTGATGCCACCATCCAGCTGTTGCCATTAGTGCTGTAATGAACATGGGTGTGGGCGTGTTTCTGGTAACTTAGGTCCTTTGAGTATAAATGGATTGTATGGACAATCTATTTTTCATTTCTTGAGTAGCATCCATAGTGATTTGCACTGTAGTTACCCTCAATCCTCATTTGCATTCCTGCCAGCAACACAAGCTCCCAGTTGTCAGCACCATTCTCCAATGGAAATCTCTACTGTGGAGATGGCATCCATTCACCACACAGCTTCCCTCTCCGTGCTAACAGCAACTTCTGTGGGCAGCTGACACCTGCTTTGTTTAATTCCTTGTTGCTGTATCCTTTTATTTGGACACTTTCTATCCCCTTCTTTGACAACACCTTCCAAGACAACATTGATATTTTAAGCATAAGAGTTAATTTTTTTTTGGTGTGTATTCATACACAGGGCAAACACATCAAAATTCATTTTATTCTTAAAATAGTGCATTGAAATGTCATCAGAGAGATGTTTATTTTCTAGGTGAGTGAAGAAAATGGCCTGAATCTGAGAGGGAAAGAGGGAGGACTGGGGAGAGACTGGAGGGGTCACAGAGAGGAGTAGCAATGGTGTGAATACAATTTTCAAAAAATTAAACTAAAACACCAAAGAGGCATGGGAAAATATTTCTGTTGTTAAAGTGTTTGCTATGCAAGCATAGGGCATGAGTTTGATCCTCAGAACCCATGTAAATAATCAGACAGGGAAATACACATAGAGAACCAGACATTGTAATGCACATAAAGAACCAGACATGGTAATACACATAGAGAGAGAACCAGACAGGGAAGTGCCCATAGAGAACCAGACATGGTAATAATACCCATAGAGAACCAGACAGGGAAATGCCCATAGAGAACCAGACACAGTAACATGGAGAACCAGACAGGGTAATGCACATAAAGAACCAGACATGGTAATGTACATAGAGAACCAGACATGATAATGCACATAGAGAACCAGACACGGTAACATG
>JADRCD010227659.1:32763-65013 GCA_019843815.1 Montemys delectorum
TTTCTTTCTTTCTTTCTTTCTTTCTTTCTTTCTTTCTTTCTTTCTTTCTTTCTTTCTTTCTCTTTATTGGATATTTATTTACATTTCAAATGTTATCCCTTTTCCCGACCTCCCCAAGAAACCCCCTATCCCATTCCCCTTCCTCCTGCTTTTATGAGGGAGTATTCCCACTCATCCACCCACTCCTGCCCCCCTGCCCTCACGTCCCATACACTGGGTCATCGGGCCTTCATGGTACCAAAGGCCTCTTCTCCCATTGATGCCCGACAAGGTCATCCTCTGCTACATATGTGGTTGGAACCATGTGTCCCTCCAATTATACTCCTTGGTTGGTGGTTTAGATGCTGGGAGCTCTGGTTGGTTGATATTGTTGTTATGATATTGTTATGGGGTTGCAAACCTGTTCAGCATTTTCAGTTCTTTCTCTAACTTCTCCATTGGGGAATCTGTCAATTCAATGACTGTCTGTGAACATCTACCTCTGCATATTTCAGGCTCTGGTAGAGCCTCTCAGGAGACAACTATATCAGGCTTCTGTGAGCATGCACTTCTTGGCATCTACACTAATGTCTGCATTTGGTGTCTGTATATGGGATGGACTCCTAGGTGGGGCAGTCTCTGGATGGTCTTTCCTTCAGTCTCTGCTCCACTAGACAAGACTGCCCACTCTTTCCCTACCTATTCAATATAGTACTCAAGTCCTAGCCAGAGCAACTAGACAACAAAAGGAGGTCAAAGGGATACAAGTTGGAAAGGAAGAAGTCAAACTCTCACTATTTGCAGATGATATGATAGTATACTTAAGTGATCCCAAAAATCCCACCAGAGAACTCCTAAGCCTGATAAACAACTTCAGCAAAGTGGCTAGATATAAAATTAACTCAAATAAATCAGTAGCCTTCTTCTACTCAAAGGATAAACAGGCTGAGAAAGAAATTAGGGAAATGACACCCTTCACAATAGTCACAAATATCACATACCTTGGTGTGACTCTAACCAAGCAAATGAGAGATCTGTATGACAAGAACTTCAAGTCTCTGAAGAAAGAAATCGAACAAGATCTCAGAAGATGGAAAGATCTCCGATGCTCATGGAATGGCAGGATTAATGTAGTAAAAATGATCATCTTGCTGAAAGCAATCTACAGATTCTATGCAATCCCCATCAAAATTCCAACTCAATTCTTCATAGAGGTAGAAAGAGCAAGTGCCTTTTTTTTTTAATTAGGTATTTTCTTTATTTACATGTAAATTTCTCCTTTCCCAGTTTCCCCTCCAAAAAACAAACAAACAAACAAACAAACACACAAACACAACAAGAACAAACTCCTGTTGCCTCCCCCATTCCCATGCCTGCCACGCCACCCTCTCCCACTTATTGGCCCTGGCATTCCCCTACACTGAGGCACAGAACCTCTACACAATGGAGTACTACTCAGTTATTAAAAACAATGAATTTATGAAATTCTTAGGGAAATGGATGGATCTGGAGAGCAAGTGCCTTTTTTTTAACCCAGCCATCTTGCTGGCTTCAGTCCTTTGGCTTTCACATGGAAAATGATGCACCTGGTCCCTAGACACCTGCTGACACTGAAGGTCAAAGGGGGCTCAACTGTCGTATGAAGGCTTCAGAGGCCTGAAACTGTGTGCAGTATGAGTAGCAGGGGTTCTGGGCACTGTGCATGCTCGGCAGGTGTGCTGTGCATGCTCGGCAGGTGGAGAGCTTTGGCATTGTCCAGAAATGGCTTCTTCTACAAGCAACAGAAAATACAAATCACAGTGATATGAGTGTGACTGATATGACTTCAAGGCTCCATGCTGCAGCCTTTCCTGTTTGTTAGGTAAGAATAAGTGTTGGGAACCCAGCTCAGCCTCATCTCACCTGCGGGAATGTACCTTAAGCGGAAAACTGACCAAACAGATGATATTTGCTCTCTCAAAGGAATACAATTCAACTATTAAGGATGAAAAAAGTCCTCTTGGGCAGATGGCTCAATGTGCAAAATACTTGTCTTGTGAGCTTCACCCAAGTTCAACTTGTGTACACAAGTTAGAAAGACAGGTATGATAGTGCAGTCTTAAAATGTCAGTGCTGGAAAGGTGAGGCAAGGAGATCCCTTTGGCTCACTGGCCAGATAGCCTTGCAGAACTGGTGAGCTTCAGGCCAGTGAAAAATGATCTCAAAAAGTAAGGTGCATGGGGCATGAGAAATTAATTTACAATGGAATGTGACTTCTTCCTGTCTCCATTTGTGTGAACCTGTGCATGCATACACAAAAGAAGGACAAAAAAGTAATAATTCTTGGGTGTCAACTTTACTACATCTGGAATTAACTAAAACCTAAGCTACTGGGGCACACAAACAAGGATTTTTTCCCTTTTATTTTCTTTCTTCTTTCTTTCTTTCTTTTTTTCTTTCTTTCTTTCTTTCTTTCTTTCTTTCTTTCTTTTTTTTTTGTCTGTTTTTTGTTTTTTGTTTTTTGAGACAGGGTTTCTCTGTGTAGCTCTGGCTGTCCTGGAACTCACTCTGTAGACCAGGCTGGCCTCAAACTCAGAAATCTTCCTACCTTTGCCTCCCAAGAACTGGAATTAAAGGTGTGTGCCACTACTGCCCAGTGGGTTTTTTTTTTCTTAAATCATCTGAAGTGGGAAAATTCACTTTTAATCTGAATCTTTTGAGGTGGAAAGATTTACCTTCAATCCAGATTTTTGAGGTGGGACGGTCCAGCTTCAATCTGGGCCACACCTTCTGCTAGAAGCCTATAAAGGACATTGAAGTAGGACACTTGCTGTCTGTGCCTCCTTGCTATCACTGTCACTGGCAAGTCCATACCTTTAGTGGCATTGGAGCCTACTCCCTTGGGATGCTGGAACATATTGAAGATCAGCTGAAACACGCAGCCTTGTGGACTGAACGACTATTCAATTCTTGGACTCTCCATTGTTAAATGGCCTGTAAGCTCCCTCTCGCTCACTCTCTCTCTGTTCCTTTCTCTCTCTTCCTCTCTCTTTCACTTTCTGTGTGTGTCTGTGTCCCTCTCCTTATGAATATACACATACATGCAAAATACATGTGTGTGTTTTGATCCTCTAGAGAATACTAGCTAACATGGGAGACCTAGATACACAGCTATCTAAGGTGTATTGCTATGGGGGAAGTCATTTGATGGAAAGTCCGTATATATTTATTATAAATTATATGCATTATGATCACATTTGTCTAAAATGTATAGGTGAATAACATACCATGTATTTTTAAAACATGTAAGATATGTGTCATATAGTTATAATTTCATATGTAAGCATAGAGGTATGTATAAGTATTTGTGGGCATTTATAAATTAATTATTCACCAATATTATAATAAAGTACAACAGTAGGCTTTTATAATAAAATACTTCTGCACATATGCATATTTCAAATGTTATGTTAACAAAAGAAACTATACACTGTATTTTCAGTCTGAAACCACCACCACCACCACCCCACAGAAAGGCTTTAAAAAAGAAGACAGTCCTCAAGTAGAAAGATTGGGACTCCAACTCAGCCATAAAACTGTCCATCTATAGTTTGTCCTGCTTACAGAGGAGTGTCCTGCGACCAGAGCCTCGCATAGTCTTCATTAGAGAGACCAGTGAGGCTTCACCCAGCAACTGATGGGAACAGATGCAGAGCCCCACAGCCAAACATTAGGTAGAGCTCATAGTCCTGCAGAGGACCGGGAGGAAGGACCAAAGAAACCAGAGGCCCATGAAGTCAGCTGACTGGAACTCATGGAGGCTTGTAGAGATCAGGGAGCCTGTAGAGGTCTGATGTCCATCCTCTGCATATATGTTATGGTTGAGTAGCTTGGGGTTCATGTATGATTCCTACCAGTGGGAGCAGAAGTCATCTCTGACTCTTTTGACTGCTTGTGGGATCCTGTTTCTCCTACTGGGTTGCCTTGTCCAGTCATGATGTGATGGTATGTGCCTAGTCTTATTGTACCTTCTTATGCCTGTTTGGTTGGTGTCCCTGGAAGGCCTGCTCTTATCTGAGGGGAAATGGTAGGAGGATGGATCTAGGGGAGGTGGGGGGAGGAGTGAGGTGGGAAGGGAGAGGAAGCTGTAATTGGGTTGTAATATATGAGAGAAGAATAAGATTTAAAAAAAAAAGACTAAAAAAAAAAAAAAGAAAGAAAAGAAAAGAAAAGAAGAAAGAAAAAATTGGTAGAAAAAAAAAGCCAGACATAAAGAAGCTTGGCCTATTAATGGGGAATTGAAGAGCTACATACTTAGAATAATGAATCAGGCTGGAAATGTCCTTTAATAGTGAAATATGCTAATTTCAAGTTCAGGGCTGTGGTCAGCTGGAATGCTCCCTGTCTTGACCTTGCCACCTTTTAAAACTGTGCATATAACTCCTGGGCTTAAAAAGCCTCTCACATTGTATAAACCCCAAGTCTCTTCCCAATTTAATTCCTCTTTCTTGCTAGATATATTTGCATTGAAGGACTGCAACTTTACACAGTAGCTTTTCCCACTTTGTTATAAGTATATTTTGTTGTTTGGCTGCTTGATTGGTTTTTAGAGGGCAAGGACGGAAAGGAGAGCGACTTAAGTCTGTCTTAGACTTAGTCAGGAATCAGCAGAGATTCCATCTAGGTGCTTTTGTGGACCATTTGCATTGAATGATTCTCTTGGGAGCCTCTGGTTGCTATGGCAGGTCTGGGGATCTTCTACTCCGATTCTGGCAGCACTGACTCTTCCTGATCAGACTCCTCCAAGGCAGCCATTTCTGCTGCCTCCAAGACTAGCTTTGGGTCTCTGACTCCTTCAACATCTGCTGGGAATGAGCCCTTGGCTCCCTGTGTTGATAAGTTGCACAGGCTATGTTAATAGTTTATGCCCTTATTTAAACTATTTAGGTCATTGTTCTGGGATCTTAGCTTAACTTGATAAAGAGAAATAAGATTACACGAAGTGGTTTTCTGCTGAGTAGCTACCAGATTGGGTTTTTCTTTTCTTCACACTTTGTCAATAAAGCTCTCCATATGTTTTCTCTCTAAGCCCAGCTCCCTCACCTTGATATCATTGGTGAAGTCAGGTGAGTGATTTTTGTTCAGGAAAAGTGGAGGTCATGGTGTGGCCTCTTTCTTTAAAGATGCTTAACAGTATCCCCCTCACTTGCCCACTAAATGCTAATTCAACCCACTCTCCTCTCCCTAGACACTGTCTCTAGACGTTGGAAGCATTTTTGTGAGTGTGGAGAATGGCTGCTTTGAGCCACTATCCCAGGCATTTCAGATTGTTAGCACATCTCCTCATGGTTGCTTCTTATACCCCAGCTACATGAGCTCTCTCTTTTGCTGACAAAGCCCAAGCACCTTGACACCAGCAGTCTGCAGACCTCTCTATCTGCCCCATATCCCTGTTGTTTACCACCAGCTCCCAGATTTCATTCTTCAATATATCTTTAATATGATATACATGCCTGAGGTATCACCAAGGGAGGCTGCATCCTTCCCTGGATCTGTCTCACTGACTAGGAAATATCTTCATGTCTTATCTTTGCACATCTCATGAGACCAGCAGTTGTAAACAGACCACTGCAAGCTTTTCTCTCTTCTCTATCCATAAAGATAACTGCTTCCTCCCCAGTGCCTTGTTTTCTTCCTGTGGCTAGAGTGAACTTTTTTTCTCCTCTTGAATTGTTTCAGCATGCTTTATCATGCTTTGTCACTCTCTCCATTGTGAACTGTTGATCCTGGGAGATGATTGTGTAGCCATGTCTCATTCTTCAGGTACACAGATCTCGGAAAGCACATGCTCTCTCTCATATAATGCAGCTTATTTCTTTTGTGTGCTCATGTGTGAATGTGTGTGTTTCTCTGTACATTGCTTGTGCTCCCGTGTGTATATTCTAGAAGCCAGAGGACAACTTTGACTATTATTTCTCTGGAGTCAACTCCTACTTTATTTTCAGGTAAGATCAATCTCTGGCCTGGAATCCAACAAGTAGGTTATTGTGTGCTGGTTTTGTGTGCCAACTTGACATAGGCTGGAGTTATCACAGAGAAGGGGGCTTCAGTTGGGGAAGTGCCTCGATGAGATCCAGCTGTGGGGCATTTTCTCAATTAGTGATCAAGGGGGTAGGGCCCCTTGTGGGTGGTGCTATCCCTGGGCTGAAAGTCTTGGGTTCTATAAGAGAGCAGGCTGAGCAAGCCAGAGGAAGCAAGCCAGTAAGGAACATCCCTCCATGGCCTCTGCATCAACTCCTGCTTCCTGACCTGCTTGAGTTCCAGTCCTGACTTCCTTTGGTGATCAACAGCAATATGGAAGTGTAAGCTGAATAAACCCTTTCCTCCCCAACTTGCTTCCTGGTCAAGATGTTTGTCCAGGAATAGAAACCCTGACTAAGACAGTTATGCTGGCTGGGCCATGAATCACAGGAATCTACCAGTCTCTGAATCCCAGCAAAGTAATTATATAAGCACATGCCAGCACATGTGGTTTTCTCCTTGAATACTTCTGAGGATCAAATTGGGTCTTGCTGCTGGTAAGACTGTAACTTTATTTGCTGATCCATCTTCTTCATTCCTCGCCTGTTTTCGTGCTTATGGAAAAGGCAGCTTGAATACCCCGGTGGTGTGTTGAGTATTTTATTGTCTAGATTGAATTAACTCATCCATGATATCTTGATTGGGACTGAGAAATTTATAAGGATAATTCTCACACATTAACTCTCAACACTGAATGTGAGTACTGGTGGTGATACACACCCAACATATTTTGCATTTAGATGCTGAAGCAGGAGGATTTATCAGGACTGCAACAAGTTTGAGGATAACTAGAGCTATGTAGTTAGACCCCCTTTTTTTCAACAAACAACAAACAAATGCCAACTTACAGATGGTAGGCATTTGCTGTGTAGAGATGGCTTTCTTTGTGTCCCTTATAGATTCTCTATCAGTCTATATGTCTGTCTATTTATCTATCCATCTATATATCTATCTATCTGCCTGTCTGTCTATTTATCTCCTGTGTGTGTGTGTGTGTGTGTGTGTGTGTGTGTGTGTGATGCATTTATACATGTTCCTGCATGCCCATGTGTATACATGTACTTGTTTGTATGTACTTATGGAGACCAGTAGTTGACTTCATGTGTCTTTCTCTTGCTTTCCACTGTGTTTTATTGATTTTTTACTTTGAGATAGACCTTCTGGCTGAAGCCATAGCTCTCTGGTTTGCTCATCTTCCTGGAACCAGTCATAGGAACCCCTCTGCTTCTGTTTCTCCAGTACTGAGTGCTCAAAATTTGAACTCAGCTGCTTAATATGCACATCACCCAGTGAGCCATGGGCCCAGCCCTCCTCTGTGGCCTTGAAGGGAAATAGGCATTGAGAAGAGGGTATCTGTTGACAGAACAGATTCAAGGGTATGTACACTCCGCTTTCTCCAGTCTTAGTACCTCCACCTCTTCATTGGAGCTTCTAAAACCACCCAGAGGGCTCTCTCCTTACTGGCTTCATTCTGATTTCTTAATGAGACTTTTCTACAACTACCCAGGAGCTGTAGTTTCAAACTCAACAGCAAGAGGCAAGCAAAGTATATGCCAAACCTACAGGAAAACCCTGCCCTGGACATTATAACCATAGTGTTTAATGTGTTTATTATTTTTTTTTACATTGCTATTTCCTTCTAGTTACACTCTATGATCCAAGCGATCTGAGAATGTCCTCATTGCCTTTCCCAATATGCTCAGATGGAAAAAATGTTGATCTTTCCCCCTCTGCATGTCTGCCTTTGAATGATTTATATTTTTTAACTAGAGATGCACTTGGATGTTGACTTTTGAGAAACTTTTCCTATTTCCCTTTTTTCCCTGCCTTGGAAGGTCTCCTTTGATAGCCAGCCTGTTCTTCCTGCCTTGCTTCTGATTGTTCACCTTCTGCCCACTTAAGCTGAGGCCCTTTGGTGCATGCTTGGGATTTTAGCAGTTCAAGTTCAAAAGAAGGCTCTCTTGAGGTAACCTGTTCTGACATTTCTTCGTCTTAACACAAAGCTTTGCTGGATTAATGGGCTAGCTACAAATGGCTCTTAGCTTCAGTCACTGTTCACCTCTGTGTATGAGGGGAACTTTCTGTCTATTCATGTGGGGGATACATTTTTTTTTTGTATAATTCACCTAAATCTAGAAACAAGTGTTATTTTATAGAATGTCCCACTTTTAGTAGAGGTATATTTGAGGGAAAAAAATCACCCCAGAGTCCAAATGTACTACCATTTTGTCAATCTGAATAATATGAAAAAATGGGAGGTTTTGTCATGGAGTTTATGGTCTTACAGTCTTGCTGGCCTTTTAGGACTGAAATAATGTTATAAGAAATGTTTTAAAAATTAATAGGACACACTGGAATTGAGTCCTCTTGACAGGAATGTCAGGGAAATTATGAATTTGGATGGGGGAGTCAACTTTAAATTCTATCCACTTCTATTCTCACTTAAATGATGTTTCTTTATGGGCCTAGGGTACCTCAGTCATTAACCTCATGGTACATGCTGGAGTATCCAGAAATGTTTTGGCCAACTCTGAATTAAATCTAACTTATAAACCATCCTATTTATATCTTTGGATCTATTTATTTCCCCTCTGTGCTTCAGTGTTACATAGGTAGCTACCACATAGTAGGTGCTGATAAATATGCTAAATTAATGTGTACATAACTCAAAAACTGTATTAGCAATGCTGAAGGAAGATTTTCATGGCATATGTCCTTTCATTTACAACTGTTAATGTCTGTCAAAAATGGCTCTATAAACATATTAGTGTGTGTGTGTGTGTGTGTGTGTGTGTGAATGTGTATGTTTATGAGTGTGTGCTACACATGTGCATCTTATTGTGTGCCGTGGCACACATGTGGAATCCAAAAGATAAATTATGAGAGTCAGTTCTCTCTTTCCATCATGTAGTTCTTGGGTATTGAACTCAGGTCAGGCTGGGCAGAAGTACCTTTGGCTGCTGAACCACCTTGATGGCCCTAAAACAGGTTATTTTTAATCAACTCATTTATTCATCCAAAATGGGCTATCAGTAGAATTATGTTCTTGAGTAAGCTGCACAGATCTGAGAAACACTCACTGAGCTAAGTATGTGAAGGGGGCCAGCCAGCTGCCATGGCTTATTTTTAATATGAAGAAGATCTGCTTTTGTAACATGTAGCTCACAACGCATAGGCTAGCATGGTTCCAAATGGAAATATTTTTGTCAGTGGAATGAAATAATTCCCTGGAAACTTCCACGGATTCCCAGTGTGTCTCTTCATATATTTTGTGTGCTGAAAACAAAGCTGGGACCTCTGCAGGCTGAATCTCTTCCTTCCGAAGTGTCGCATGCCAGGCAAGTGGGAGCAGGCCATTACCTACAATTCTCAGCCAGAACACGATGGGGCCATCATGTCTGTATAATTCAGTCATGCAGGAAGTTGGCAGAGTATCAGGTTCACTTGGATGTGGAAACCCTAAGTCTCTGAGAGG
Source organism: Montemys delectorum (assembly GCA_019843815.1). NCBI lineage: Eukaryota > Metazoa > Chordata > Mammalia > Rodentia > Muridae > Montemys > Montemys delectorum. The sequence continues at coordinate 42,278 of JADRCD010227659.1, forward strand.
GGCCAGAGAGAACCCAAATGTTCAGTTGAAGATGAAGTTTTCATAGGTGGTGATGACTTTGGTGGACTCCAGATGGTGAAAGCCAGGATTAATTTTCTATTGAGCAAATAGTACATGCATGTATGCCTGCCTGCCTGCCTTCTTTCCTTCCTTTTCTCTATCCCTCCCTTCTTCTCTCCCTCCCTCATTTTCTTTCATTCCTCCTTCATTTCTGTTTCTTTCTTTATCTCTTCTTTTTTAAAGATAAAGTCTGAAGTAGCTCAGGTTGGCTTTAAACTGAATATGTATCCAAGAATGAAAACTTCCTTTCTTTCCACCCCCTCCTTTCCCCTTCAGGCAGGGTCTCATGTAACCCAAGATAACATTAATCTCACTCTGTAGCTGAGGGTGACTTTGGACTTCTGATCTTCTTGCCTCCATTTTCTTAGCACTAACATTTTAAACATGCATCCCCACATCCAGTTTATGCATCACTGCTATAGACCTAGGGCTTTATTTACGTTGAGTAAGCACTCATCTGATAGAGTTACATCTACAACCCAAGTGATGCTCTCTTCTAAGACAATTATATTATGGAGTAAACCCAGGTGAGTGGATCTCTCAGTTTCTTCACCTATGAAACAGCAATAGAGTATCCCTCCTTAAGAATTTGTTATGGTAATACAGGAGACCTAGGCAGAAAACTTACCTGATACACATGCAGGAAGTTGATTTCTCTTTGTGCCAATTATCTCTTTGCTTTCCTTGCTACTTACTGATCTATATAATTATATATGTCTATGTACAAATAAAACATGCCCATTTATTCTACCTCTCTGTGAAAGTGGATGTATCTACCATCTATGTATCTAAATGTTTATAGACACATAAGTGCACTGTAAACACAGTGCATCATCTGTGTTTATGTGTGTAAATAAGTATCTATTTACCTAGTATGCACTCAGCATCTTTATACATGTATGTAAATCTGTCTGCATATAGAAATCTTTCATGCATTCATTTACATGCTCCACACACATGCCTGCACAAAGCCATGAGCATCCAATGTATATATGTAATTTACCTCCATAAAGTGTTAATTAGTGCAAATTAATGGACATTTTTGTCCCCTGTACAATAATACTCTAAGGGCACTGAAAAGACAGAAAAAGGAAAGAGGTCTAGACATGGTGGAACATCCTTATAATCCTAGCACTTGGAAGCTGTTGCAGAACAATTACAAGTCTGCAGTCATCTTCAGATGACCATGAGAACCTGTCTCAGATAGAAAAATCAAAACAAAAAAATGTGGAGAAGAAGGAAAGAGGAAAGAGATAAATTAAAGCTTGATTAAAGCTGTTATTTGAGGATTCCTCCAGACAAGACTCAGCAATTTCTTGACAACCTGCAGTCCTATTGTTAATATTTTTCTTCTCAACCAATATGATCCTACTGTGTGTTTGTGTGAGGCAGGGTTTTGCTATTTAGCCCAGACTAGACTTAAATGTGCAATTATCCTGCCTTAACGTCCAGAGTGCTGGGATGACAGGTGTGCACCACCAAGCTCAGGTGCAACTGTAATGTTTCTGAAAGATGCTACTTTAGGTTGTATGTGTGAGTGTGGATATGTCTGTTGTTCCAAGAAGGCCAGAAGAGGATGTTGGGTACTCTGAAACAAGAATTACAAGGGAATTGTGAGCAACACATGGGTGTGGGGAGTTGAATGCTATACCTCTAAAAGAGCAATATGTGCTCTATGCCACTGAGCCACCTCTCCAGCTCTCATACAGTACTTTATGCGTGTGCACACCTTGTTTTGCAGTAGGGTAATAGGGGCATGGAGAGCCATTGGCTATCCATAGTCATTTGCTTCCTCCCTGGACTTCTGAGCCGTGGTCCTCATAATTGCTTGGATGCTATTGTAACAGGGACCACACCATTGCTGTTACTTAGGCTTCTTTCATTACCATTAGGGATGATCAGGTTTTTTTTAATATGCTTCAAATGTGGTTACATTTTTTTCTATAAAGATCTGCTGTGTGTTGACATCTTAGATGCCCAATAACATGTAGACAGCCTTGACTAGAAGTTCTGTAGTCTTCCAGTGCCTTGCTCGATTCTAACAGATCTTTCCCAAGATAACTGTCATATTTTTAACATGACAATCCAGTCAACACACAAGGATCCTTTGCTGCCCTGTTCCTTCTGATGAGTGGTCAGTGGTTTGCTTTTGGGAGACACCTCTTTCCCTTTTGAGATCATCCTTCCTGCACGTTACCAATGGGAAGAGGTAGACATGAATGCACAGTGAAAACTCGGGGAGCTTGGGGGGCTTGTGTTATGTGAATCTTTAGTAATAGTGTCTCCTAGCAGTAATCACTCATGGCATGCAGGGATGTTTCAGGGGAGAGATACTTCTAAGTTTAAAGAAAATGTACATTTATTTTGTTCCTGAGTACTTATGTATCATCGTGTATGTGGTCAATTTTTTAAGGAGGACAATTTTTTAAGAATTCTTTCTTTAAAGCTTTTTTGATTTATTATTTTATAATTATATTAATTAATCTTCTCTTTCTTTCTGTATTTGTTTATTCATATACAATGGCACATCTGTAGAGGCCAGAGGCCAACTTGAGGAATAATTCTCTCCTACAACATCAGACCAAGATATTGAACTCATGTTATCAGACTTTGCAGCAAGTATGTTTTTTTAGTCATCCATCTCACTGTTCTGGATACTTCCTTTTTAAATTACCAGTTTAAATATTACCAAATCATTCCTTCATGGTTTTGGTTCTCAGATGTGGTACCCTGTTATATTTCAACTTAGAGTTACTGTAGTGGTGGTTTGTTAACCACTTTGTGCTCCCAGCAGGTCACACTCACACAGCTGCCTAAGAGCTACCTGCATTTGTGAATGAAACACACAAACACACACACACACACACACACACACACACACATACACACACACACACACACACACACGTCAGTCTAATATGCCTTGACTAGCTCACTGGCTGGGCATTTCTAATCCTTCCCGCTGTTAACAAATACTCCCCTCTAGTACTCCTGAGTCAACATCTTTTAAAATCTATATTTTATCTCTGCTACCCCAGACACAATTGGGAACATGGCCAGTGTAGCCACTTTCCCTGATTCTCACCTGTTGGTGGGCTTTTAGGTCTTCCCCTCATGGCAATCTCTGCTTTCTTCCTCCCAGTTCCTAGCCCTCATGGATTTCAAAGTTCTACCTCAGTCTACCAGCCCAGCCATTGGCCGTTGGGTCTTTATTGATCGATCAAGAACCAATTGGGGACAAGGACCTTCAGTGTTTGGACATAGATTCCCAATTTTGGGAGTTGGATTAATTCAAAACATTAGAACCAATCCCCTACAGTTACTTCTGCTAGTCTCTCTGTCTGGAAGATTAAAAGTCATTTTTTTGTTGTTTTGTTTTAAATATTTCACCTTCTTGAAGGCTTCTTTCCTCTACCCCATGCCTAGATTAGACTCAGTGATTAGAGCTACGGCATCCATCTTCTGGCCATTAGGAAACTATCAAGGGAAAATCACAGATCCATAACCTTTGATGCAACCATCACTTCTCATATGAAATCTGCTAGGATTTATTACTGGTGATTTCAGTCTCCTAAGGAATCCACCAGAGCCCAAATTGTTGGAATCCAATCTCAGAGGGTCTAGATCATTGGGTATTCTTGAGTGAGCATTTGTCTTCCTGGGAAAGGCTTGGACAATAAAGATGTTACTGGTCCATAGACCACATTTGTAGCAGTTGGATATTAGTCTTATATAAAGCACAGATCCTGTGTGTGTGTGTGTGTGTGTGTGTGTGTGTGTGTTTATGTATGTATATGTGTGTGTGTGTATGTGTGTGTGTGTGTACATGTGTTTATGTATATGCTTGGAGTTGTTTGATTGTTGGACAGGGCCTCTAACTCAATCTGGAGCTCTCTGATTCAGCCAGTTTGGCTGGTCAGAGAGTCCCAGGAATCCTCCTGCTACCACTTTCCAGCATTAGCATTGTAATTGCCTACCTGGTTCAAGGGAAGTTTTCATATTTGTGTGGCAAGCACTTGAGTGATTCCTCCCATCCCTTTCATAAGTCCTGTGGTTGGTGGTGCATGTAACCTATGGAAGTATGAACTGCACTGTTCACTCTGTCCCTTTTTCTCTCAGAGATGGGTCTAGAGCCACTCATTTTGGGAATATTGGTTGGTCCCCAATTTCTTTCACAGTTCTCTTTCCTCCTGGGTAGTTAGTCTTTTTGACAAGATTAACACCTGGAAGGAGTATGATGGTAGTGTCTGACAGCAGAGTGACAACCTCCACAAACGTACTCTCTACTGCTGAGCTGCCAGTGGAAACAGCAACGTGTTACAGAAAACCAGAGTCTTTGCTCTGAACTCTTCTTATCAAACACGGCAGGTTGGTTATGCTTTACAGCAGTAAAGCAACCCTAAAACACTGAAAAACTGAGTCTCCATCTACTGTCTCATCTCCCACACTGCCCTCAGAACATCCAAAGCTGGATTGTAAAGCTCTTCCTGCAAGGATTAATTGGATCAAGATCAGCCCTATCTGGAATGCACATTTAATACTTGGGAATGATGTCAGTAATATATGTAAGAGATTTTTATATTAGATAACTGCTCATTAAAAGTCAATCCTCCCCCCCCCAGGGTTTTAAAATAGAAAGTATTCACCTTTTGCAAATGAGGAGAGTGAAATTTTCTTTAACTCATGATACAATGAAAACGGGAAGAAAGGGAATTGCTCACAATACAATATGACTCTACCACATTTGCATAATTTAGGCATAAAATGTAATACCCTGCTCACATGCTTTTGTCTTGAATGAAATTGGTTTTCAAGTAATGTGTGGGGAATCATAACCAGCTTTAGCAAAATGGATAATGTCAGAAAGAAAAAGTTCCTATTAGCCTAGAAGGCATCACTGAAGCATAGATCCACTGTGCAATGGTTTTTAAAAGTTTGTCTTGTAACTTAATGCATAGGAATTTGTGAACCAGACAGAAGCAAGTTGGCCAGGCTCTTTGATGTCTAATGGGGTAATCAACTATGTGAGACCTTAAGACAAGACCTTTTTCTAGAAGCCTAGAAGTCACTAGGTGATAAATGTTCTAAGAATATTTTTTTAAAAAGGCTTAAATAACTGCTTTTCAAAAATGGGAGCTTCTTACAAATTTGTAGTAGTGATGAATTTTTAGTAATGCACAGCTGAGCACATTCAGCCCACTCTATAGACAGAGAGACTGAGGCTGAGAAAGGGGATGCATGACCTAGGTTACATGCTGAGGTGACATGATTTAAGGATGTGTGTGTGTGTGTGTGTGTGTGTGTGTGTACATGTGTGTGTGCGCGTGCCCCAGAAATTGCTTCTTTGATGCATGGTAATAATAAAAAGATCTGCAGACTACTCATTACAAACACTAACCTTATATTTATACATTCTCCCATGGTCTTGCTGATTAGTGTTTTCCGTTTATTTTCCAGTCTTTGAGATGAACCGCCATGGTCCTTTGTTTTTAAAATGTAAGAGCTAAGAGATAACATTCTTCATGTGTTTCCTGAGAGAATGTAAAAGATAAATATCATTAGTTTGTATAACTTTCTGTTATAGATAAATTAGTCATCTACTACAGTCCTAATTAGAACATGGACTCTCTGAGGCCTTTATTGTTTTTTGCTGATTTAGGGTGTGTGTGTGTGTGTGTGTGTGTGTGTGTGCGCGCACGGGTCAGACGGCAACATCATCATCATTCAGGAGTTAGTTCTTTTCTTCTACCATGATGATTACAGGTATTGAGCTTGGGTTATCAGGCATGATGACAGGTGGCTTTATCTCCTGAGCCATCTCACTGGCTACTGAAGCCTTCTTCAAATACATTTGTAAGAGCTTTTGTTTCAGTACATCTCACAATGGAGTCTGAGACCTGGAATTTTTTTTTTTTTTGGAAGGTTCTCTACTACTGATTGCTTTGTCCCAGTGATGGAAAACCAGCTGTTTTGGTTTCTCATCTTGAGAACTACTATGCTACCTGATGACTCATCTCTCATATGCTATTTTTAGCTCACTGTATCAAGGTGTCCATTTGAAAAAAAATCACATAGAACCACACTACTAATGGACCCTGATTTCCAAGGCTTGCAGCTGCGGTGATCACAGAATGACTTGTGTAAAAGTAGAATTTAAGGGAATACTCACATTAATTCACTCACAAGAGACTCTGGCTGCTTGGCTTTTTCTCTCCATGCTGTTTCTTGCTTTCTTCATATTTTTTGCTAATCAGAAAATGGGATTGCCATGATAGGACCACAAATGTAGAGGCCATTTTTGAATACGGACAAAATGATATTTTTCTAAGAATCGCTGTCATAGCTATGTGATGCCCATCTCCAAACTTCTGCTTTGGGATGAAAACTGGAAAAATGGCATATACTTATCAATGACAGTAACCCTGCATTGACATACACACACACACACACACACACACACACACACACATGCACACACTCACACACACAAACACATGCACACACACCACACAAACACATACCACAGACACACACACAGACACACACAGACACACACACACACACACACACACACACACACGATTCTCAAAAAGCTGGAAACAGAGCTGCAGTCACATGCTCTTGTAGCCACACACCCAAACAAAATATTAGTCAGCATCTAATACATATTTACACCTCCATGTTCACCTTAGAATTGTTGATAGCAGCCAAAAGAAGGGTGGGTCAACATAAGTGTCTGTCATAGGAACATAACTAATCAAAATGTGCTCAACACACACACACACACACACACACACACAAACACACAAATAGATACATACATTCACATACACTCATACACATAGACACATGCAGAAACTCTCTCACATACACAGCCACATACATAGCTTATCATATTACTCAATCTCTACAAAGGAGGGCATTCTGCCATTTGCAATAATGTGGGTGAACTTGGAGGGCATTCATTGTGTCTAATAGCATAAGCTGGGCACAGAAAGATAAGTACTATGGGATCTTTTTTATACATAGATTCCATAGAGTGTTTAAACTTGAACTCAAAGAAGAAAAGAAAAAATGGTAGCCATAACTGCCTATGAGACAGGATGGAGATTAGGCAGATATTACACAAGTGATATACAATGTTAATTATAAATATTATCAAGAGATCTGTTGGACCATTTGTTGATTTTTGATAATGACATTGTATCATTTCTTAAAATTGCTGAGGGAGTAAATTTTAAGTGCTCTCACAAATAAACATTTGAGGTTGCATAAGTGTTCATTAACTTGATTTAGTCATTTGACAAAATACATGTTTATATTTTGAAATATGTTTATATACATGAAGTCTATATATACACATCTAGTTTAGATATAATTTTATATATCACACACATGCATATATATACATGCATATATATATGTATATATATGGAGAGAGAGAGAGAGAGAAAGAGAGAGAGAGAGAGACAGAGAGAGAGAGAGAGAGAGAGAGAGACAGAGACAGAGAGAGAGAGACAGAGAGAGAGACATAAAGATGAAAAATAAAACCAGGAGTGAAGAGGAAGACAAAGCATCCCTGGCATTTATTGATGGCTGTTTCTCTTCTGTGCCCTTAGGTGTTCCAGGTCAGTGGGTGGGTGTGGTATGTAGGGCACCTCTCCCTTCTGCTAGTATTATTATCAAGCCCTGTTGGACAGAAGCAGCAGCCTCTGAGGGGGACTTAAGATGAATGACAGATCCTTACCTTGTACCCCAGAAGCCACAGTATCACCCTTTGGACGGAGAGACCATTTATAAAGCTCACGGAGTTGCCTTTACTGTTTCAAAGAGAAGGAAATCAAAAGCAGGTACTCTTTCTCCAAAGAAAAGACATTTATGTGGATGGTTTCTATGTCTGCAGTGAGCCTTAGCCACTCACATGCACAGAGTTTAGAAGCTATGTCCCTGCTTGGTGCCCAGCATGTAAGCCACTCATGGATTGGCTTCTTCCACACAGCGTCATCCTGTCTCTGTACTGACTTCTGGTGTGTGTAGGGGGTGTCTTAAGTCAAGAATGGAAAGAGCTTATACCTGTGTTTTGTAAGGACTGAGGGGTACACAGCAGACTGGGAGTGTCTCATAAAACAGATATAAAGAGCTTCCGGCTTTTCAGGCATGTGGAAGATGAGCTATGAGCTAATAGTGTTTTCTGATGACAAGCCCGAAGAGAATTCAGATGTCTATGAATTTAATTTCATAGACAAACTCAATTGTAGCTATTGGTGTCCTGCTAGAAATTCAAGACATAAAGCTCCCTTCTCATATTTTAGTGGTTGCAAAACAACCTCCCTACCTTTGGAGAAATGGATAGTTTTAAATGGAGAAAATGTGCACATTAAACTTGGTAGTCTTTGAAATTAAGAATGGGAAATTTTCTTTTGGTAGAATGTGGCATGTGGTACCTTTAGGGTATTTGTTCTGTCAAAATGATCCTATTTAAGGAACAAGAAAAGATATGATTCTCTCTTTGTACATTGAATGTGCCTAAAAAAAAATCATCCCTCCTCTCTAGTGCACTTGACTGTGAATCTCAACGCTTACATGATGGAAATAATAACAGGAAATTTTAGATAATAATAAATATATCCTTACCCTGTCTTCTCTTCCAAAGGTTTTTATATCTGTACACAAACACCTTTTCTTTTTTGTAGAAGCAAGATGATGAGAACAGAGATTTAAATTTAAGAAATGACTGATTCGAAAGGATGATTTTAATTCTTTAAAACACAACAATACTTTTAATCACCAATGTCTATGAAGCTTTTTCTTCCAGCTGATATAATACCTTGTGGGTATTGAGAATGTAAGGATTATAACTGCATTAGGATTTTCTTGAGGAAAAATGTTATTCCTTTCTTCACCTTACCTACAGAGGTTTGGGACTGCAGCTTGTTGGCCTGTGATCATACAGTTATTTAATGGACGGCTTAGTGTTAGAGATCAGGTACCTTCTTCTAGAAATTAAATCACTAGCATCTCGAGGTTGAGGCTTCTAATCACTGCTAATTCAGCCACCACACTAATGTACATCAGTCAGCTGGATAGAGGGAACTGATGCTCAGAGAAGTTTGTTGGTCAAGCTGAGTTGGGAGGTTTAATTCCTTCCTTTATAGCCAGTCAGGAAGACCTTTATTTTTCTAACCGAGTAAATGTCTTCGGTAGGAGCATTGAGGGGAGGTTTGCATGCCTGATCTGTGGCTTTAACAGGTGCTACCCAAGGACATCCCTACAGGGAGATGCACATAGAACAAAATGCTAAGACAATACAACATCCTCATGAGCAGGTGGTGTGCATGCCATGCATCTGCTGTCTTTACAGGGAGCCCATCTGTGCAGGCAGTACTGCATGTTAGTAGTGAGTAACAGACGTAGTCCATTTTGGAAGACAGGCATTGTCTAAAAGGAAAAACACTAAGCCAATAAACTGTATTACCCTTAACAATCTAGGGTGCTTCCAGTTACCTCTAAATGTTAAGATAGAAATAAAATAGAAGAATATCTATTTAGGTGAGTTGACAAGAAGAGATGTTTTGGAAAAGGAACAACTAAACTGAAATCTGAATTTAAGTAGGGAATAGTTATATAGGAAAAAAAATTATAGTTTTGTGTGTGTGTGTGTGTGTGTGTGTGTGTGTGTGTGTGTGTAAAGGCAGACATGTGCTGAGCCTAGCACAAGTCTTTAGTGGGAAAATGAAATTATGAGTGGAAGTTTTTAGGGTCATTCTTTGATGCAGTCTCCATTATATTTTCTCATTTTAAAACCTACCGACTACAGTTCTCATAGGCAAAGAAGGCCTTCTACCTTATTGTTATAGAACAAAGTGAATAGATAAGGATTCCACCTCTACCTATCCAGAATTCAGTTGCCCAAGGGACAGTGATGCCAGTTGTGGTGGGAGAACCAGTGCTTTATGGGACAAGGAATCTGAGCCCATTTATGACCCATTAGGTTAAATACTGTATTTGATTAGCCGTGTCTACTACCAACTTAGCATTAGATGTCTGGGTTGTATGAAGTGTATGTTTGCCTCTCTCTAATGACCCTTTATTTATCTAGTTTGTACTGCTAATTAGAAAGTATATTTGTAACTTTCACCTTTTTCTTCCTTCTTTTGTTTGTCTGATTTAAATAAAATAGTCAGCAATAATTGAAACCAATCAAGGAAGGAAATATATACAGGGAGACAACACTCGTGGAATTTCACTGCAGGATCTCAACAAAGCAAATGGTGCATGGGTGGGCATTGGATTTCTCCTTCTCTCAGTTTACAATGTTAGTGTGATTAACATATAGAGACTAAGATTTCCCGACATTTGGAATTTGCCCTATTTCTCTATGAGCTTTGTATCTCCCAGAATAGTCATGCTGATCCGTTTCCTTAAAATACATCGGATGCCTAAGTGCTTATTTTGCAAGGGCAGCAAAATAATTGGACACAGCAGCTAAGAGCACAGGAGCCCTCTGCTTCCTGAGGAGAGGAGAATGTGGAGTCCCAGCCGGATGCAATGTCACGCCAGGAGGCCAGGGACCTCAGCTCTGTGCCAGTGCCACAGAGCAGAATGTTTAAAGGCTATTTATGGAATCAGGGCTGCAGGCCTGCAGCTAATTCTCAAAGGGCTCCAGCAAAGGCTTCCCTGAACCATAAAACACATGTTCTTTTAGATATTGGGACAAATGGAAGAAGAAAGTTGGTACATTTGCCCCCAGTGTGGTAGGTCTTGGGGGTGGGTCCCTGGTGACTCACGATTGTGTTTCACCTTCATGAAGCTTTGGTGTGTGTGTGATTGCCTCTCCTCAGCCCTTACCTCTGAGGTTGACTCACCTGTTACTGACATCCAGGAAACCTTTCCTGTAATGTTAGCAGTAGCCAATCAAACAGAAGAAGATTGTTCGGTTTAAAACCTATTACAGGTGTGTGCTCTGCTCAGCGTTGGCTGTTCTCTGCCTGTCTCATCTCCCTCGGGTGTCTTGAGTAAAGCTGCTTATGTGTAGTTTGGTAAGGATCACCTGCTGTGTGTTGCTAAGATGGAGCTCATGTCTGCAGATCTGAAACCCTCAAACAGAATTTATTTTTGAAGACAACAACTAGGTTCTGGCACTGTGTATGTACAGGGCAACTGAGCTGTGTGACACGGTTTTCTCTGCACTCTATGTTCCTTGCTATAACTCCTACAGAAGCCCATAGAGCATCCCGTGGAAGCTGGAATTGGAGTTGAGAGGAATGTGGCGGGGAGACAGAGCCACATTGGTGGTGAAAAGACAGGCTTGCAAATGAGTCCTAAGTGAATTGGCACCATAACCCACCTTGGAGGCATTACTGTATCTGTGTCAGTCTTGTTGGTGACATGGAACTGAGAACATTTCTTACCTTTTTGATATGTGAACATTAGCCCAGATGAAGAGTTAAGAGAGATTGTCACAGTGGCTGACCTAGATTGGCTTTCCAGGAACCTTTGCTGTGCGGAACATGTGTATCTGTGTGGTGTGTGTGCGCGCGCGCGTGCCTGTGTGTGTGTGTGTGTGTGTGTGTGTGTGTGTGTGTATGTGTGCAGCAATGGTTAGTTTTGATTACCAACTTGAAACAACCTCAGAAATACCTGGGATGACAATTTCAATGAAAAATTGTCTGCATCATGTTGGCCTATGGCCACGTCTGTGGAGAATCATTTTGATTGTCATAACTTGTGTAAGAAGCCCAAGCTTAAAAGTGAGTAGAGTTATTTCTGGGGCTTGGGTCCTGTACCGGATGAGCATAGAGAGAGCTAGCTGAGCAACACACAAGCGTGGACGAATCTCTTCTCTCTCTGCTCTTGACTGTGCATGTAATTAGATGCTTCAGGTTCCGGTCCTGACTGTCTTTCAACAGTGTACTCTGACCTGGAGTTGTGAGCAGAGTAAACCCCCATTTCCCCTAAGCTGTGCTCTGTCTACATATTTTATCACAACGCCAATAAGGTGAGGTGCCTATGTTTTAAAAATGTATCCATCACAGCCACAAATCTATTGGATTCCATAGTCTATCCCATTAAAAAGGAAAATTAGAGGCTCAGAGCAGATAACCTGTGGTCACTAAATACACACAGGAGACCCAACCATCACAAATGCAAAGCAAAGCAAATGACTTCCCAGATAAGTCCTCCACAAAATGAAATGTCTAAACAATGCCTTTGTTTCCCTTGAGCCATAATAATGATAGTCATTAGCATCTTACAGGCAAGGTTGTTTTTATTATATACACATCTTCTTACAGATTCTTACAGGACCTTCTTGTGATTATCATACTGAAGCAGGAGGGTTGTGTTTCCAGAAGCAAATTTTATGAACTTCTGTTAGTTCTTGAAAACAGTGATAAAGACTTTCATTCAAGGGAAGGCGTAACCATTGCACTAGGGTATGAGCAGTGCTAGATTTTTGCATGGACGGGTCAGGCTTGCTCACACACCAGAGGGACAACCCAGCGGTTTGTGTCAGTTTCTCTCTTTGAGCTCTGTTTTCACCAACTGTATAAATACTAATATATACTCCTGCTTTTTAGGGTTCTTGGGACATAGAATGTCTAAGAGCCTGGAACCAAGGGGCCTACTGCTAAAGCATTATTAGGTCTGAATGCAAATCCAGGCTCTGGTACCATAAGGTGTTTTACAAAGGAGGGTTTAACTTTCTAATCTTATGGATTTGATTCTGGAGCCTGTTAGGTTTCAGGTACATATTGATACATCTCAGGTCCTGTCCACTCCCAGAAAATTTAATAATAAGTCATTTCCCATGATGCCTTGTGGCATGATGGAAATTGCCAAAGCTGAATGTACAGATTTGACAGGACTCTGTGTGGGTTTGTCCATGAATCCAATCCTTACCTGTAATGATTCTAACCTCAAGTGCAATTAGTAGGCATCCATTGCTAGTTTTCAGTCCTGTCATCAAATCAGCTGGGAAAAGCATAAAAAAAAAAATACTCTCAACCTGTGGATCGAAGGAAAGTAGAATCTGAGGCTTTTGATGCCCAACTGTCATTGTTTGTTTTTTAAAGCTTTTCCCTAACCAGTGGGATAATTCCATTCAATAACCATAGGCAAGATCTTATGGAGTAAATGAAGCTCAGTGAGCCCTGCCCCCTACCTTCCCTCAGCTTCCTGAAAGTGCAGGCATCCCTTTGTATCTGTGAGGTTTGCATTTATATCCGTACATACCCCAGTCTCTTCTGTGAAATGTCACATTCTTTGCCAATGGCCCACATACATCATTTAGGGGTTCTGGCTGCTCCAGTCAGTACTCCTGGCTCTCGTGGGAGCTTAACCTTGTAGATATGCACACATCATAGCCCCATTTGCTGCTCACCGTTACACTGTCAACAGTCTCTGGATTTAAACAAGTAATGAAGAAAAATGTCATCACTCTATCAGCCCAGTCATAGCCATATGAAGAGGTTAAATGGGTGCCTATTTTAAACTTTGTCTCCCACATTCTAGTTTCTTTCTCTTTGTCTCTGTGTCTATCTTTGTCTCTCTGTCTCTATCTATTTTTCTCCCTATCTATCAATCTATCTATCTATCTATCTATCTATCTATCTATCTATCTATCTATCTATCTATCTACGTCTCTTCAGTTGTGTGTGTGTGTGTGTGTGTTGCCTATGATCCCCTGGGGGTTCTTCTATCTCTATCTTTCATCTTGCTGTAGGGGATATGGAATTCACAATACATGGTGACTTCGAACTCTGCATGGCTTCTAGAGATCTGAACTCAGCTGTTCAGGTCTGTGTGTCAAGTGTTGAGCTTTTCTCCAGCTCTTGGTACCTATTTCATGAAAACAGAACATTCTTGAAGTATGAACTGCTGGAGCATTGCTTGCCTGACTCTTTTTGTCCACCTGGATTGTAGGCTTAGAAAGAAACATACCATTGAGCTCATGGATCATCATGTTACAAATCTAACCATGGTAGTTAATATAACTGTCAAAAATAATAAGACCATTGCTAAGAATAGACACCAAAAATAGCTTGAAAAACCTCAGACAGGACTGCTGTGCTTCCCTTTGAAAGATAATTGTCCTTCTAAGTGGTGTCTGGCAGCACTGTCCAGCTCTCAGATGGCAAAATCCACAATTCCGACTCCCAAAGTGAGCAGCCTGAGAACCACAAACCTTCTGAAGATTCAGAGTTGAATGGACTCCTGACTGCAGGGTGGCCATTACATTAAGTAATTTAATGAACACGGATATAGGAAGAAATAAATCAAATGGAAACAATCAACAGCAATCAAGGGAGCTGATCGTTTGGGGCACTTAAAATGTATTAAATGAGTGTTTCAATCACAGGGGCCCTTCCTCACAAACTCTCTTAATCAGCCAGCGCCTTTCTCAGCAAAGTGGCCTGTTCATGTAAACGGGGAGATCCGAGCAAAGCCCCATAGCCCATCCACAGGGACAGGAGCTAGGGCAGAATCCTAGGATTCTCACAGACAAGGTAAACAACAGCAGAGCTAGAGAGATAAGAGAATGTCTGTTTTTACAAACAAGCAGCATTTTGCATATACTTAAAAATACACAAGAATGCCTCTGTGTCATGTGCTAGGGAATCCAGGAGCAGAGACGTTAAGTGATTTTTTTTTTCTAGGAAACTCCCAGGTAATAAACACATAGTCTTTATTTAATCTCAAATCTTTTAATTTTGACCCATTTTTTTCTTAAGTCACCCCACCTTGGTTTTGAGTTTTTCTACTAGTGTTCAAACTCTATCAGATTCACAATAAAGTGTTCCTGCTTCAAATATGTGTATAGCTAGGAATAAAATATTGAAGACATAAGTGTGCTTTTGAATGTAAAGCCAAGTGTAATTTTCATTTGGATTGCTGTGGAATTATTAGAGCATGCAGCAGTGTTCACAGAAAGCGATGGGAGCTGTTCCTGCTAGGTAAGCACCTTAGGCACTCACACTTGTTCCTGTACTTGGAAAATGCATATTGTGTATGTTTGTGTGAATTTGTTCCTGGGAGAGAGCTTTCTAATGTAAAAGCATCAGGCACGTTAGAATTGTTCTGTTTGTCCTCTCATTTCCACTCAGTGTCTTCAAGGAGTTTTTGTTCTTTGTACTTCTAAGGAACTTGAGCTCATCTGGAAGAATTCAAAAGTATTTTGAGTCTCAGAATTCCAAGTGCTTTTGGAGATTTGAAAAGCAGGTTTGAAGTTTCCTCTCCTATGTTTTGGTTGTGAGCCTAATGTTTAATGGATAAGGCATCTCTCCAGCCCAAAGTTTCCTCTCCCAGTGTTTGGGGTTGAGTGCATTTGTAGTAAGGGCTGGTGCCAAGGCTCCAGGGTGACAACTGAGTGTCTTCCTAGCTCACAGCCCTCTTTGTCTTCCCTTCCTAGTGTTCTCAAAGAAAACATCTGTAAGAAACAGCAGCACATCTTGCCCACTTTTCAAACACAGTCCAGGAGGATGGACCTACCATAGCTTTAGATCTCAGTTGATCAAACTTGTCCCTTGTGAATAACTTGGGATCATAACTTGATCTACAGCATGTTAGAAACTTGTGGTACAAAACATCATGTTGAGTTGACCATTTGGAAGCTACTCTATTGGAAGCTGGGAGGAGGCATGGCCACCACTATGGAAGAGGCACACTTGCTGGGATGAAGGTGGTGCCAGAGGAAACAGATCCAGAGGAAAATAAAGAAGGTCTAGATGGCCTGGTGCCCAGTCCTGTTTGGGCCGTATGTGTCCCTGAATGTTCCCATTCTTGTCACAGGTAAAGTCGGCTACTCATTTGTTTTCTAATGAGTTTGAGTTTAATTTTACATGTAGAATGTGAGACTCACTCTTGTGATATAGTGAACAGCATTTAAAGACTTGTGGCCATCCTCATTTAAAGACCTAGAGAAAGTTTTGACTTATTACAATAAAATTAAAAGCAGAAACCATTTTTATACCAATAGCCTTCTGGTTGGGTTTATAATCTATTCCACAGGAGGGAACAGATGCCTGGTTCTGTGAGCCTAGCCAAGAACCCATGCTTGGGAAGGTCATATTGGTTAGACGATAACCTACTATCTTTATTGTGCTAAATGGACATAGCATCAAACTGTCTTCTTTGTGCTTATCCTTATACCCATAGAAGGGCAGGGCTCTTCCCTCTCATTGGAGAAACTTAACATCACCATTAGTCCAAGTGCAGAGAATGAATGGCTCTGGAGAGCTCAGCCACAAATAAATATCTGTGTCACTTTGTCTCCCCAAGGCTCAGAGAACATGATGGAAGAAGAGGTGGAAAGACTGTATGAGGCAAAGCTTGGGTGGACAATCACTCAATAGTATACTGGATACATGACAGGACTGTTGCCCTCATGATCTCACAGCAGCTATGGTCACCTGCACAAGACCTGCGTAAGATCAAGCCAGCCAGTATTCTAGCATGGAGTGAGGATGGGCTCATGAGGCCTCACATTTAGTTAAGGACTTATTGGCAGTTGTTGGATACTGGAAAAAGAATCATTTTTCTTCAGTGTTATGGCCAATAGTAGTATGTTACCTATGCTCCAGTGGATGGACCTATATTCATGCACAATAGGGCCATGCTAGCTGGACTCATCGGGTTGTAAAGGAAATGAAAAAAGAAGGTATGAAGACAAGAGGGGTCATGGGTGCACCTGGAAGAAGTTGGAAGCAGGGGGTGAAGGCAGAGTTTGTGGATGATCAAAATACAATTCTCAAAGAAAGACAAATATAGTATATATGAAGATTATATATAAAGAAATATATATACAAAAAGAAAGTGGACGAAGGATCTACCCCTCCACCATCCCTTCTAGCTTCTCTCTGCCTTACTATTTAAGCTTTCTTGCTGATATGTGTGTGTGGTTATAGCTATATGTCTATCAGTGATGCTAGTAGCCTGCTGTTTTCTGCAAAATAAAGCCCACATGTTTATGTTTTACTTGGCTAGCAAAATCTGTGGCCATGTGATCTACCCACTGCTAGTGTCTCAATGTTCCATTTGCTTTAATGGGGGAGATCGGAGAATCTCTATCTCCCTGAATGAAACATCCAGCCTTCTTTATCTTGTACTTCTGTTGGGCTATGTCTTCCCCCAAACACCTTCCTTAGCTCCTACTCCTCTTTAGTGTATTATTCTCATTTTTAGTAAATAAAAGCATGCCCAGTTTTCTTCAGCTCTGGGGATCTTACTTCCTAAAACACAATATTTATTATATTTGGTTCAAGTTACCAATCTGTTCCCCTTCTTAGAGAGTTTCTCTGTAGCAACCATGCCTACATCTTGGATCTCTAGTACACAGAACATTACTGAATCATCAGAGACACAGAAACATGAGTGTGAATGAACACAACAAATGCCTGATTGAATGAAGAATGCACTTTTACTTTGTTTCTTTGTAAGGAAGTCACACAAGTTCATGGATATAAGCAGTGATGATTGCCTGACTATTTTTTTTTCTATTTTTACTAGCTCACATATTTTTATCTTTTCAAACTAATTTATTTTAAGCCAGCCACAAAGACTCTTCTAATCCAGCCTGGCACTAAGTACTTTCACAGACGCACTCTCCTTGAGGGTACTGATGATGCTGTGCTATGGTGATTTTTCTGTTCCTTCTGAGGCTATATATCTGCACCAACAGTTTCATTTTGCATTTATCTATTCACTGATTTTTATTAAGTACTTCACAGATTCCAGATCTTGGGGCAAACCCAAAATATCTAAAGCATGCCTTCTGCCTTTAGGGACACACGCTACACACTGCTATCCATCATGTGATGCCATAGGAGCTGTCCACTGATAACTGCCTAATATCAATATCATCTTTTAATAACAACCTCTTATCTGGAGAAGTAGCGGGATGTACTTTAGGACCAATCTTGATAATTCTTCTGATCTCCATGAGAAGCATCTGTGTCCTGGCTTCATGGACAAAGGCACAGAAGATCAGAACAAGAGAGAATTAGCTGGGGCTGGAGAGACTGCTCAGCAGTTAGGAGAACTGATTGTTCTTCCAGAGGACCTGGGTTCAATTCCCAGTACCCACATGACAGCTTACAACTTTCTGTAACTCCAAGATCTGACACCCTCACACAGATACACATGCAGGCAAAATACCAGTGCATATAAAGTACAAATAAATAAATTATTTAAAAAGAGGGAAGTAGCTAAGCACCTGCTGTTGCTCAGGAGTGCTGCCTACACTTGAGCTTTGCTTCATTTGAAGGTAAGCCATTCTCCTGTGCCTTCCTGTTTTCTTCCTTTCCTCCAGCCACTCTGTGTTTCCCCATGACACGCAGTAATTTTCTCTTATTTCATGTGCATCATTTTAAAGTCTGTCAAATCCACTCAGTGAAGTTTCCTTCTATGACTTTTCAATCCCCTCTTGTACTTTACTTCCTTAGCTTTCTAGAAGTGCTGCATGAATATGTGCATTGGCTTCTGTATACTCAGAATTAATTTGGTTGTAAATGGCTAACATCTATTTTACTCTGGCTTTAGCAAACCTTACCAACAGAATTCACATGACCAAGGACAAATTGGACCATGGAGAAGTTCTTTGGAGTGGTCTACAGACTCAATTGAATGAATGACAGAAGATAGTATCAGAGGCTGGATCTCCACATGTAGTGAGGTGATGACTTCTTCTTCATGGAACACACACTTTTGATAGCTATGCACGGGTCTACACATCTCTGTCTCTTGATTCTTCATCAGTTTCTCCTGTGCAAGATGAAGGCTTTTCTCCTGAGACAAGGAAGAGAGGAAGAGCAGGCAAGGAAAATGAGCTTGCTATCATTTGAGCTTCATGCTCCCTTCTCCCTCCCCCCCCCCAGTCAAGGATTCTTTTCCCTTGGCAAGGCCACCATTTGGCTGCACTTAGAGCTCTCACTTCATCCAGTCTTGGAGCTGGGAAGACCAGTATTACTGTGGTTGGTAGTAATTTGGTAATGTGCTTGCTTGGAAAGGTTCTTGGCTGACAGAGAGAACGGTAATTCCTTCAGGAGTCAGGGAAAAGTGTAGGGACATGAAATGTTAAGACTGTACAGTTAGCTCAGAAACACAAGTCAGGATTTGTATTAGTGTAAACATGTGTACAACAGGCAGAGAGCAAGTGGCCTGGGCTGTCTGGTCCCTCTTCTATTTCTGTCTCCCTCAGCTAGGCTTGGGAATACTATGACAAACTACCTGAAATTAAATAGCTTATGGAGAGGAAAGTTTTACTTTAGTTACTGCTTTCAGAGGTTTCGTCTTAACATTTCTTAGATTACTGCTGTAGCTTCAAGCAAGGCTGACTATTATGGTAGCGATGGCTGTTTATCTCATGGAAGAGAGGAAGGAGAAGTGGGACCACTGGCCATGATTTGGTATAACTGTCATAGGTACACAGCCATCAAAGGCACTTCAGAGGCCCCTAGCTCCTGAGCTTTTCTTCATCTTTCAAAATAATGCCATTAAGTAGGGCCAGGCCCTTATCACCTCAACCTGTGAGAGACATTTCATATTCCAACATTAGCAGATGATTTCCCCAGAACCTTGTCCTGTATTAGTCACTCTCAAGTGCAGACTGCCATTTAAATGGCAAGTGATGCAGCCATTCCAACAGTTGTACATGATCTTTGACATCATGACAGTCTTGGAAAGTTCAAGAAAATGATCTCCATTCCTCTGCCTCCTTGGATCTCTCCAGGCTTATATACTAGTCTCCTGATCCTCAAGAGGTGAGAGGCAACCTGAGTCTGTTACTTTTCGTTGCTGTGAGACAATATCTCACAAAAGCAGCAGAAGAAAGGAGGGTCTTATCTGGACTCACAGCTGGAGGGTGGGGTGATGGGGAAGGCGTGGTTGCAAGGATATGAGCAGCTGAAGGGTACAGTGGTGGAGATAACATGGTGGCAGCGGTGTGAGCAGCCAGCTGGTCACGGGGCAGGTAGCAAGGAGATGAATGCTGCTCAGATTACTTCCTCTTTTTACACAATACAGGCCCCCAGCCTGAGGGATGGTGACATCTACCTTTTGAGCGGATCTTCACAAATCAATTAACTTAAATTAGAAACTCCCTCCTGGGTATGTCCAGACATTTGTCTCATAGATGATTCTAGATCCTGTCAAGTTGACAATCAGTATTCATTATAACTCTACCCCAAAACAATGAGCAGGACACTGGTCTGGAATCAGACGGTCTCTCATGTGTACCATGATGCTGACAGCTCTTCTCCTGGATGGTGAGAATCTTGTTCTTTCATTATCTATAAAATGGTTGGAGAACTAGATGCTTTGCTTTGTTGCCAGAAACATTAGGGAAAGAAAAATGAGCCCAAAATGTGTGCTCTAAAACATAAGGCCCTTCATCTGTGACTCAAATGATGATAAGATGTGGTGTCGATCCTTGGTCAGCCTGGCTGTGGTGCCCAGGATCATGCATGAACAACCTTCTTTGTTTGTCTGCAAACCAAGCTGTAATTTTGTCAGTTTTACTTTTGTGTGTGGCTGGTAAGCACACAGGTCACAGAGGATCAGCATACACTTTTGTTTCAAGTCAGGCAGTAGAGATTTGGAGAAGTCAGAATTCAAACCCAGAGTCCACTAAGCAATTGTTAATTATTTCACTGGAATAGATTATGTACCTTTGTGCATATGTGTGCCTCTGTGTGTATGTGTATATGTGTAGAGAACACAGAGAGAAGAAAGGAGCCAGGGAAAAAGGCACTCAGAAGCAAAGGCAAAAATTCCAGAATCCTAGAGGTATACAGTGAGTGAGGTTCTAAGTAGCAAAGTTACTTGCAGGGTTTTATTTCCTTTTAGTTACCTCTGGGTGACATTTTTATTTTAATTGGAGAGAGATGGAGTAGAGAGACGGAGAAAAGAGAGGAGAAAGGAAGGAAGGAAGGAAGGAAACATAACCACAGAGATAAGAGAAATGCCTCCCTCAACTCTGACAGTTGCGCTGGCTCTGCTGCACACTTGTCCTGAGAGTAGCTGTCCTCTAAGATGGCAGAGCTACCCAGCACTGGTTAATGGCTCAGGGTTGATCCTCTATTGAGGGACGTCCGTCCCTTTGTGCTGTGACATTGATGTTACTGTCAGTTGACAGCGAGCTTTATCATGAATCCCTTCAAGTACAAAAGGCCACTGTTCGGAAACTGTCATTAAAAGCAGCCTCTCTCTTTTTAAAAGCAATCTCTCCTTTATTCTCCCTATAATAGGAGGCAGTGTACCAGAAGAGGCTGACCTTAAGTTGAGCCTGTTTAGTTAAAAAAAAAAAGGAAATAGAATAGGTTATGTTTTTTAATGTATTTAAGATCAGAGGTGCAGAATTAGAATGGATCATGGATAGGGAGGGGGAGCGAGATGGTGGAAAGCAGAGGTGGCCTTGGGTTTTCTTTGCTTTGGGATAATGGGCATTTCTAGTTAAATCAACACAGTCTATTTCCCAGCTTGTCTCCATGATGTATATACTCTTTGGACAGGGTTGCCGCTGCCTGAAGATCTCTCTTAGCCACAGGACACGGGTATAAATAAGCTTCAGGTAGTCACAGATGCTAAGAGTGATTACAGGTGGTTCTGAGAGTTGAGGGCAGAATGCCCATTGTCATGCGGGAAGGAAAAGATTCCAGAACACAGTGGTATGGTTCTCCTGACCAGACACCCTCCAAGGAATTCATCATTTCTTCATGACATTTGGGAGAGATTGCTTTATTTGGGTTGGGAGAGAATAGAGAGGTCTGTGATTGACAGGTTATTTGCTAAGGTTAGGAGCTTAGGGTTTCTCTGGGGCTTCCCAGGTACAAATTAAATGTACACCATGCTCCTTGAGCTGCTGTTCTCATCACTGCAGGACTAATGTAATAACCTGGAGGCAGAGAGATTCGATCTGGATTATGGTTTCAGAGGGCTCAGTGCTAGATGCCTGGCTCCATGCTCTGGACAGATGGGCATGGTAAGCATATGGTAGTGGGGCCCTCTCATCTTCTGTGACAGGAAGTGAAGTAAAGGAATACAGCAAGGAGCCAGGGTAAGAGAATGCCAGAAAGGCATGCTCACAGTGGCCTGCTTTATCCATCTAAGCCCCACTTCCTGTCTTTTCAGTAGAGCCTCCACACTAGAATCCATCCAGGGATTATGTCAGAACACTCAGGATCTAGGTGTCTCTGGAGGCAGCATTAGACACTCCCAGAGATGTGTTTACTAATCTCCAAGAAGTCCCTAATCCAGTCAGGCCAACAGCTAAGATGCGCCATCACCAGGCACAAGTCCAGCAACCCATGACAGCCATTTAACCACTGTCTTCCCATGTCTACAAACATACCGTACCCATTTGCTATGAAGATTCTGTGAGTTGGCACTGGTAAAGCGCATCGATGAGCATTTAGTTCATAGTCAGGGCTCTGCCAACACTTGCTCTTGTTATTTATGTGCTATGGAGACTTTGTAATATAAGACTTTGTGTGTGTGGTCAAGGTTGGATACCCACAGTCTGTCTCCCAGAGCCTGGTGTTCACAGATCTTAATAAGGCAGTAGGTAGATCTGGTCCTACTGCTTATTTAGAGTCGGGAGACAGAGGCTTTCTGGAATTTGTCCCCTGCCCGCCCCAACAGGCACACACACACACACACACACACACACACACACACACACA
>JADRCD010227661.1:0-58197 GCA_019843815.1 Montemys delectorum
GGGGTCTTGTAGGAAGAAGCTGATGGAGGATGGAAGTGTTTGTCACAGATGTTCATGTGCTTTGATTTCTTCTATAATTATCTAGGTTCCATGACTAACACATGTCCTGATTTCAATGCTCCTAGCTTTGAAATGACCGAATTTCCCAAGCAGCTCCCTCTTACATTAAAAAATAAGGTGTAGAACTACATTTTATTTTCCACTCTGCTTTTGTTAGAGAGGGACCTTACAGTATGCTTCTGGCCTGGTAACTTTAGCTTCTGGGAAGCCTTTCTTGATGCACCAGAATCCTTTGGAGCCCAGCGTGGCTTCCGAGTTCATTTACTTTTGCATTGCACTGTTGGGAAATAAAAGAAGGATAGAGAGTGAGGAGTGAGAGAGCATACTCACCTTCTCCGTGACTCTCCTCTGAAGCATTGGTGGGTGTTTTTAAAAATATTTAGAATTGGAGCTTCGGAATGAAAACAAATTGCTCCTAATCAGTTCTGTTCATTCTTCAGTAATGTTTTGTCAGTAGATGTTGATACCCCCACCCCATCTTCTGGGTATTGGATAATAAACTTTTCTACATGTAGTGAAGTGACCCAATCTCCATATACATATATAACTTAAGATTCTGTTCCCAGTCTGTGCTTCCCCCCTCTTTCTCCCCTCACTCTTCTCTCTCTCTTTCTCCTCTCTCCCCCCTCTCTCTATGTGTAAATAGAATTATCTGACTTACTACATTTGTCAATTTGAAACAGCCTAGAGTCTGCTGAGAAAGACGTCTCAATTGAGAGATTTCTCAGATCATGTCGCTCTCTGGTTATGCCTTTTCTAGATTGTCTGGATTGTTAACTGATGTAGTAGGCTCCTGTCTATTTTAGATGATGCCTTTCTCTGTAGGTGGTTCCAGACTATATAAGGAAACATCCACCTGGGAACAAGGCAGCAACAGTGTCCCTCTGCTTTCTGCCTCAGTTCCTGCGAGTCCCTGTTTGGACTTCTCTTAGTGATAAACATGATGGTTTTAAAATCATAGTAACAAAAGGAATCTAGAAGAAAGGGCAAATTCTGGAGTCTACTTTGCCATTCCCAATCTTTCCACAGGTCTTCTATTGTAACCATCTGCTTAGCTGGCCCTTACCAGACTCCACAGCACTTCCCATGCATCCATCCTCATTTTCCCAGTTTTTATATCCGTGGATGCCCAGGTAGGAAACCCTGACATCATCTTGGGCTCATCCCTGTGAGATACCCCATTTCTCAATTCAGTTGCCTGTCCCTGCAGATTTCCTGTCTTCTCAAATCCCCCTCTCTCTCCCAGTCCATTGCTTCTGCCATATCCAAGCCTTCATTATTTCTCCTGATCTTTTCAGTGTTCTTCTAATGACTCTCCTCACCTCCAGTCTCCCTCTTCTGTTATCCATCTTCCGTTCTTCCATTGGTTTAATTTCCCTAAAGCAAAGCTTTACTCATATAATCCCACTGATAAAAAAAATCTTAAATGACTCCCTACTGCCTCCAGGATACATGCCAAAGTCCTTAGCCTGGCATTCAAGGCCCTTAACCATCTGGCTCTAAACAACCTTCCCAGGATTACTACCTATTACCACACTCCATGAATTTGCTATACTAGCCAAATCAGTTAACCCATTACTGCAGGGATGGATGTACCATCTCTGCCTGTGTCAAAGAGTTTCTCCTGCTCTCATAGACATAATCATCCTTCTTCTGACATTGAAAGCAATGCCCTGCCTCCCATAAGCTATTTCTGGTCACTTAACCCCAACCAGTTATCCACTCTGTTAATTTTGTCATTACTTCACTACACATTCTGTTTCTACCCAAAATGCCATGATTAGAGACCACATAATCAGAAACAGGTGGATATGCTCAACAATTTTTATTAGGGAGTCTTTATTAGGCTCCAACTATCTTCACTAGGAAGTGAGGGTGTGGAGGCTGGGCTATGTGTGGATTATGACTGTCCTATGCATCGTGCATTTAGCACTGTCCTGCTTTGCAGATGCATGGGGGTCTTCTTTGAGTTTAGGCTTCTTGTTTAGATCGGTGGGCCATCACACCAGACACACTGTCACAGGTTTCCCAGCTTTGTCCAGATGAATCTTTGTTGTGGTGGTGAATTCTAAGTTGTTTTGAGTGTGAGGAACCGTTACACTTCCTTTCCTGTCTCCCTATCCTCTGAGGATGCCTCATACACTTTCATGTACCAGTGTACCCCATCCACGCATCAGACACCAATGAACTTCTACCATAATAAATCAAAAATCTAATAAGTTTAAGAAGCATCTGAGGAAGTGGTCAGTGCATGAATACAGTGTCCTAGCCTTGTGAATTTGGAATAGCAGGAGCAGACTCTGACCCATGAATATGTATTTTTTAATTTTTTAAATGTTTTCTTTTATTGACATACTTTTTTCTCATACAATATAATTTGTATGATATGATAATGAGTGTAACTTTCCCCCTTCACTCCTCCCAGTTACCCCCCCCACCCAGATTCACACCATTTCTAGTTCTCATTGGAAGAGAAAGGCTTCCACAAGACAACCACCAAACACAACAAAAATAAAATATAGTAAAATGAAGCAAAGCGATCATATCAAAGTTGAGCATGGCAACCCAACAGGAGGAAAAGATTCCCAAGAATATGCTAGAAAGTGGTGGCACAGAACTTGTGGGAATAGCCAACCAATTACTTGATTTGACTTAAGGCCCACTCCACAAAAAGGAAACCATATCCTGACAATTTGAGTAAACAAAAACCAGAGACTAGATAGCTCGGAGACCAAGGGTAAAAAGCAAGCACTATTGATCAAATAAATAAATAAATAAATAAATAAATACATGTATCAATAAAATGACTCCTAAGATTATATATTTCTAATAGGTTCTCAGGAGACTCTGTGAAGAGGTTGAGAATCTGTTGATATTTGTAGTCAGGTCCTTTGTCTCATTCTCCTTGCAGTCAGCCGGATACTCTGCCTGCTTGTGTTTCTGAAACTTTCCCTGAACCTTCCCACCACTGCTTTAGTACCCTGATCTTTCTTCTGTCTTCATGTTTTAATCCTCCCTCTGCTGAATTCGGTCCTACAAGAGCAGAAATATCTGAATGTGGCATCTGCTCTTATAGCATGAGCACCCAGGATAATGCTTAAGGCATCGATGATGCTAAAATACACTTGTTTGAGGAACAGATAGATGTGGCCAGAGGGAATGCGGATGCTGCTGTTTCCCTGATACGGTGCTCGACTCTGTGGCTGTCCTTATAGAAAAGCTGACAATGTTGAAACTGATAGGCATGACTGTGGTTCACCGGAACTTGATTTATAACAATACCAATAAGGCAGAAGACTGCACTTGGCTCACATGCTGACGCCTGCTAACCGCTTCTCTGTCTCTTTGTACATCAACTGTATCTCTCTGGCTAGATTGACGGAGTACACATTTCTTGAGAAGGTGATGGAATCTCATCAGCACATAAATGTATATGTAGATGTTTCTGTGTGTTTACATATGAAGGTAGATATAAAATGAATACGTGTGTATCTAGTGTACATAAATATATACTCATGCACACAGATACAGACACACATGTACCTGTGCACAAGTACATACAGACAGACAGGCATATATACTGTGAAAGATTATTCAAGAGTCTTTGGTCCTCATTTACCTCATTGCTAAAATCTCATTATAGGATACTGTAGATGAAGTGCCTGGCATACTGCCTAATCTTCAAACAAATGCTCTGTAACTTGAACTGCCTCCCATCCATTTCCTTAAAATAGCCCTTCCACCTCTGATGAGTTTGATCTGAGCTGCCAAAGGACTTCAGTGACCCCTTAAGTTAACTGAGAAGAATGGTTGGTTGAATGGAAGCAATTCTAGATCTAGAGTCTGAATTCTCAGTCCTCTGTTTGGCTCATGGCTTTCAGGAGTCTGACTCCACATTTCTTGGAGTTAACAGTCCATGCTTTCTGTCTGTGTCCCTACACACCCCCATATCTGCTGCTTACCCTTACCCTAACTGATGACCTCATCTCAGACTCTTCTGGAAACGGAAGTCACTGAGTGATCCATCATTTTTTTTTCACACAAATCAAATGAACCTTTCCTCATTATCTGTACCTGTATACCCTTCTTTTCCTCTCCTTCCATGTGTATGGGCTTCCAATGCTTCGCAAAGACAAGCCCCTCGTCTTTTGGGTACCCTCTTTCTCACGGATCTTAGTTCTTTACACATACCATTTTTCTTTCAGATATTCAGTCCTCTGCTACATACACTCTCCTAGATCCCATTTAAAATGAACCACAACCTCTCCTGGCTACTCCATGCACCACTGAGTCACTGCCCAGCATCATTGCAGGTCTTTTGGCTAAATGTCTCTTGTTGTCTCTGCACTCTCACTTTTTTATTTGTTTTTTTTTTCCTAGACAGCAAAAGTTAAAAAAAGAAAGAACACAAATACAAAGAGGCAGACAGTCTTATAACTATCCCTGTGATTCACAGTGATAGTAATCTGTATTTAGCTTCAAGATTTTAAACACAAAGTCCAGTAGACACTGTAATTCCCAGTCACAGTTTGAACCCATCCCCAAGCTGCTTCTGTCCACACAACTCTGTCTTCCATGTTGCCAAATCCAAGAACGTCTCTCCTCCTCATTTGATCTCACAGCAGAGTTCCAAAGCCAGCCATGGCCTCCTATCTCAGCGCTTGTCTTCTGCCTCACCCTGTTCTTTGGAGCTCAGCTCAATCATACCTCCTTCAAAGAGGCCACTCATGACCACTTTACATAAAATAATGCCACCAGCAGAAGTGCTTAATTGCTCTATTTGAAACCACTCCACTTCTATCACAGACACAAGTTCAATACATTTTTCTTGCTTATTAATTTTCTTGCTTAGTTTTTGAGTTTATGGTGGGTGACCTTGTCTTATTCACTCTCTTCCCGAAAACTTGATATAATACCTTATGAGCTACAGAAATCCAATATCATTTGTTGAATGAATTCCCACACTCTACCTCCATCCTCTGCTCTCTTGTCCTTTGTGTTTGGAGTGTCTCCCCTCTCTTTGACCACTTTGCAAAGCTTATGTGTCCATGGATCCAGCCACTATAGGAACTCCATGTGCTCCATCCCAGAAATTGGTCATTCACCTGTATCATAATACTACTAATTAACAGCAGTTGGTCTTCTAAAATGACTTTTAAAAATTTGATGTACGTGGCTATTTTGCTTACATATATGTTTGCATATATGGTACCCATAGAGTTAAGAAGAGGGTTTCAGTTCCACTGGGACTGCAGTTAAGGGTAGCTGTGAGCTATTATATGGGTGCCAGCAACCAAACGACAATCCCTTGCAAGAGCAATAAATACTCAAAACCACTAAGCCATCTTTCCAACTTCATTAGACGATATTTTAATGTGTGCTTTATGCTATGGACAGTGACAAGTATTTTTAAACTATTGGCTAACTCAACTTGTGTAACCACACAGGAGTTAGAGATTATGTCCTTTGTTTCATACACACCTTTGGAAATTTTAAATAACTTGCCTAATTTCACAAAGTAAGGAGGAAGTTAGGATGGAAATTAGGAGGAAGTTAGCATTGAATTGTAAGAAGTATGAATATTATCTAATGTATCTGCCTCTTTCAACTTTCTGGAAAGCAGGAGATATTTGTATAGCTCTTCTACCCACCCCCAGGGTGTAGTCCCTTTCTAGATTCAAAATTGGTGATTAAGAAATATCTATGGAACAAGTAAATCTGCCACTTACAAGTTTACCTGAACACCTTACCAAGCAACTAGAAAATATTTTCAGAGAAGCAGGGAAAGAACAATGGAAAGAAATTGGGCTGCATGGAACTAAGAGATAGGCGCACAAAATAGCTAACAAGGGTAAGGTTGTAGAGTCTCAAACTTGATGTTTTTCACACAAAAGACAATAATGAGGTCATTGCCAAGGAAGACAGACATTATGTCATTAGGGATGGCAGTGCCAGCATCTACTCCAGAAGCTGCTTCAAACTGAAACCTGCCGCTGTTTGCTCATGTCCCTGCTCACACAAACAAAAGGCCTACATCTTGGAAACTGTTTTTGCTTTGTTTGTTTGCTCAAGCTCAAGTTGTTCTCCATTTGGCAGCCAGTGGCACTGTCATGCTGGAAGCATCCCCTGGACGCCAGCATTCACTGTGGACTGCTGAAAGCAAATGGGAAGGTAACCGGGAAGCTTGGTGAAGGTCTGAGGGGGCACATCATCATTAGGGTAGATATCAGGAGACAGTGGAGTCTGCAGGCTTCTGCCTGTTGGAGTATGGTCCATTTCCATGGAAGGAGCAAACTGAGGCTCTCTGTGAGAACACTCTGGGTAGAAGTGCATGGCCAGCATTGATTGGGGCTCTATCTGCCATTTCCATGTTAGGCGTATTATTATATAGTCTCCTGTGCTCCTGACAGGAAAATTGGTGTTCCCATTTTCTAGAGAAGATTGTGGAGGCATGGCTGCCATAATGATGTAACCAAGTTTAGTTACTGAGCTCACATGTCAATGCTGGTTTATTGGTTATAATACTATGCCTTTCTCATTTGCATTCATATTATCCAGAAAGTTCTTACACTTGCTACTTGGTTATTCCTCAGGGTTCAGGCAGCCCGTAGTTTAGAACCTTCCTACAGCCCATTTCCTTTGCCTGACCATCTCTTTCCCTAAATTCTGTATATCCCCTTCATTCCTCGCTTTACACTCTTACACAATATCACCTTCTCACTGAGACCCTCTCCCAAAGCCTCAAACCTCAACCCCCACACCTACCTTCTCTCTTTTTTGTTTTCTCTCCACCAAACATGTTATCTGTCTAACCCACATGTAGATCTGTATTGCACATTCAGGGCAATATGGTTGAGTTTTCACTTGGTGAATGAATTCGTGCCTATCAGTAGTCAACAATATATTTTGAAATATGCATGTGCAGTGGGTAAGTTGAGGTAATTAAAATATCCATTGCCTTGTGTTTGATTTACAGTAACAACAACTCCTTGGCATTGATTATAACAGGTGACTTAGAGTTCGCCTGAAATGCCACAGGGAGGTAAGGATACAGTGCGGATACAGTGCAAGGTCACCTCACCTCCTTGGAACCAGCAATGGTTAGTGATTGAACTCCAGAGAATTGTATAAAATTTGAAGAAAGTTATTTGTACTAACAGACCTTGAAGGTAATCTCAGTAGTCAGTGTGTGTGTGTGTGTGTGTGTGTGTGTGTGTGTGCGCACACACACACACACACACACACACACGTTTCCTAACACTAAGTGTATGAATTATAAGGAATAGTTATGTTCTAGAAGTCCAAGAGAACTGGACACTCAGCTTGTTGGGTGTTGGGAATTCTTGTCTGTGGGCCACCATGCCAGACAGACATAAATAGGAGAATTTGGCCTCAAACCCAGGACACAGAAGAGGACATGTCCTGAACTTCATGGTCTTTCTCATGGAGTTCAGTATCCCTTCATGGTCACTGAAATGATGAATCTGCTTTCCTTGCAATAAATTAAACCAGAAATATTTCTTTCCATCCTTCCCTACCTTTTTACTTATCAACTGGCCATCTATTAGGGTTTTGCTAAGCACACTATGGCATGTTCTGTGACTAGGTCCTATCAGTTAGAGTTGGGTATATAAAATATTTTACTCAGCTGGCAAAGGTGCTTGCAGCCAAGATTGAAGACCTGTGTTTGATTCCCCAGGTCCCACGTGGTTGAAAAGAGAGAAAACTGACTGCTGGAAGTCATTTTTGATGTTCATTGCACATATCTACACTTTCCCACAGAGAAACACGGACACACATAGACACACATATACACACAGAGAGAGACAGCATCAGAAACACAAACATACAGAGACATACAAGCATCCACAGACAGACACACACAGACTAAATAGATAAATGTAATACAAATATATCTCACTGATATAGAGTCTATAAACTCTACCAAGGAGATAAGAGGAAAGACCTACACAATTAATAGATGAATTTAAGAACTGTGGTTTATACTATGGGGAGCTGAAGGCTGGTGGGACACACTGAAGAGAAGTTAAGGGGGCTTCAGGGGAACAGTTGCGGCCATGAGGACTCACGGGGAAGGCTATTTTCAAATACCAAAGGTGTTAGGCTGGAACCAGAGGATAATTTTAAAACCTAAAGTTCTTAAAAGGGGGATGATGGGGCTTATTACTCAGAAAAAGGATGGGGTGTTATATAGAAGATAACAACAAAGACATGGTGGGGGGGGGGCGGTGAGTCTCCCAGCTCGCATGCACAGAAGCACATATTCACACCCTACAAGTCAACTGTCATTCCAACCTCTCTAAAGCAGCTCTTCCACTGTATGGTCCTTTAATCACCAGTGACAGTCACAGCCTCCACCGTGACAAGGAGAGAACAATGAAGCCATATTACTCTGATCTTGTCATCTGAATGCTGGAAAACTTGTAAGGGCTGGCTGCCAACTTCCTGGGGAATGAGGTTCACAGCCCTTGCCAGAGTTCTCAGTGTTGCTCACAGAGCCTCCTTCTTGCTATCTACACCCCTCCCCAGTCCCCCTCTGCTCCTTCCAGACAGCTCACTTATCAAGTGCCACCCTGGACAGTTCACACGGCTGTGAAGGCCAACGGACTTCCACTTTCTTGCCTCTAGCCTTACTTCCTAGCTGAAGGCTTTTTACAAGAGCACTATCCATGCCACCTTGGGTATGCTAATGACATCCTACCCCCACCTCAGCTCAATCACAGCGCACATAATCCTGCATCTCCTCCAGTATGATGACAGCGATCCCTATCTAATGGTGCATGCTGTGGCACTAACAAGGTGGATGAGAAACAGCTTTGGTCCAGTTCAGAGCCTGAGCCCAAGGCAGGAAGAAAACCAGTATAATGAGTTACTTTTCTGTTTTCTCTTAGCCAATCAAAAAATTCGTCGTTGGTTCCAAAGGCCCTCTATACATGGTCAGATGTAGGGTAGAGTGACATTGATGTTTTGCTTGTTTGTTCGTTTGCTATTACGTGTCTCAGTTATTGTACTTAGAACTTCTCATTCTTCATCCCCTTTGTTCTTTTTGCCTACTTCTGCATGGAACAAAAGGTGTTGGTTTTGCAGGTCTGTTTACTGCTCTTCCGTGACTTCTAGACAGCAGGAATCAGCAGTGTTTGCTGAGGTGCAGGGGCTCAAGATGGGAAAGGGAAGGTGAAATGTGGGAGGAGAGAAAAGCCACCAGGCCACCATGGCCTTATTAATTTTAGTTTGAGTGTTTTAGACCCTACTGTTTCCTCCAGGTTACTAAAGCAAATTTATCTGAGCAAATAAGCTTGCATATTTGCATTTCTTTGAACCCTAATTTGACATGCAAATAAGTCACTAACTAGACCAGGCTTCAAGCTCAGTGTTTAAACAGAAATCCCCACAGCTCTTGAGAGACATTGCACAGGGGAAAACTGGGCTAACCAGAGTGAGTAAGGATGAGAACCAGGGCACCTAAGGAGACACTACGTGTCCTCTTCACCTGCCCCTTTGTTTCAGAACATGCTTTCCCAAGCACAGATTCTGTGAGCTGGAGACAACTTCAAAATTTTTCAGGTACCTTGGTCTTTCTGTCTTAGCCCCAGAGCATGAACTCCCCATCTTGAGTGACATCTGGCTTTTACTGTCACACCGTCAATGACAAGGAGCTCAATGCTTCCCAGGTGTGCTCCTATGTAACAAGAGACAAATTCTACTCCTTGTAATTTGATTCCTAGTTTGAGCCAACCCAAACTCCATTGCCATCTTCCATGCAACTCTTCAAACACTTGAATATGGCAAGTCTTACCTTCCCATCTAGCAAGATAATAGAATCCTCACTGTGGCCACTTACCAGCTTCAGTCATTACCTTTTGTCTACTGTCTAATACTGCATTTTAACACCGTTGGTCAGGTCAGCTGTTCACTTGAATCTCCAAGCAACTTTGGCATGATGACTTTTGTTGGCCGCTCCTGGTTGCATAGACACTGTTACATCTTCTCATTTGGGGCCCCATTCAAGTGTTATTCCTTCAGAGAAACCCGGGTGACCATACTAAATGAATCAGAACTCCTTACCTTCACCACACCCTCCTAGGCTCCACACACATATTGCCCTATCATTCAACATATTAAAAACAATACTCAACAATTCTCCCAAGTTGTCCACTGCAATAAAATACTTGGTTCCGTATCTTCTGTCTGATATCTGATAGTATTTTAAGTCTTGTGAATCCCTGTCTGCCTCCCATTTGAAAAAGCCGACAAGGAAGCCACAGTGTGTCTTTCTTTGGTTGCTGGGAGAGGTGCACCCTTGGTAAGCTCCCATCTTTATGAGGGAACTGTCCCTTTATCCCTACCACATAACTAACAGATTCTCTCCAAATCAGCCTGCCTGCCTTCCAGAAAGCTTTAGAATATAAGTGATGAACCATCTAATGTCTTAATGGGGAGGGAGTGGCATCAGTTTAAAGCTCTGGCTCAGCTTTTGAGTAGAAGCCTATTCTTTCTGAAAGGCATCCCAAGAAACTGATGCATGTGTTTATTTGGTGGCATTCTTCCATGGCATCTTTCTTGCTCAGTGAAATGCACATTCAGATTTCTTGTTACAATACCCAAAGAAACAACTCCCAGTACCACCTATTTTAGTCTCAGCAAACAAGAGACCACTGATCGGAGGGCTTCCTTATATTAGTCCATTTATGCCTCACACTAACTATAGAGCCACATATCTCCAGATTACAAAGACACAGGAAAGTGAAGAGTTTGTCTATATAGCTTCAGGGCAAGTGCTGGCATTCTGTATAAACTCCACCCCCACTGATACCTGGCAGCAGCCAGGTATGCTCCTCCCCACGGTTACCTGGCAATGGCCAGGTAGGCTTGGCCCCCTCCTCTCTCTCTTACTCCTGCTTCTCTACCTTGCCTCTTGCTCCTTTGTTCCCCCTCTCTCCCCATTTCCTTCCCCCCTCTCTCCACGTGGTCATGGCCAGCCTCTACTTCTCTACTCTCTCCTTCTCTCTGTCTTTCTCTGCCTCTGCTACCCTCTTAACTCCCCTCCCCATGCCCTAAATAAACTCTATTCTATACTATACTGGTGTCTTGAAGGGATGCCTTGGCATGGGCCCGCTGAGGCACTTCCTTCTCCCACACCTCACCAGAATACATTCTTATAGCTCTTTCTCTTTTTATGATCACAAAAGCAAGTAGCAGAATGGAGATTAGCATGCAGGCAGTTGGTCCAGCTTATACGCCACAGTTTGCTTGTGCCTTGCCCTGGCTGTGGGGAGTCACTGCTGTGAGGGGTACCTGCAACCAACTCATCTAGTTTTCTCTCAGGCTCCAAGTGAGGGCTTTGGCCCCATTTGCAGATGAGGAAACTGTAGCCTCAAAGGGATGGAAGAATCCCTAAGCACAGCAAAGGCATCTCATGTGGAAGCTCCTGGAGGGCTTTGTAAGCATGGAATTAGTAGCACAGGCAACTGTCACCTACGCTAAGAAACAAGCTATCTGGGCAGCTAGTTTGATAACTAATAGTGAGAAGCTGGGGAAATTGCCTGAATCCTATCTCCAACTGCACATTAATAAGAAATAAGGATCCTTATAATTAACACTTAGCTGTTCAAAGAATAAAATCCCCCCGGCAATCCTATTGATGTAAAGGGATTGCTTTTTTTTCACACACACAGAAAAAGAAATGTAATTTTTTTGACTGTAAAAGTAATGTATGTTAACTACAGGAAGCTGAGAAAACTAACAATGCCATGAATAACTCATACTCTCAGCATCCAGTTAAAACTCCTGTAACAGACATTTTTACAAAAGTGGAACTGTGTGAAAGAGCAGATCTTAGCGCCATTCCTTGGCTTTGAGTTAACTTGTGATTCTACCTTGTGGGTGATGACAGCATGTCACTTGACCTCATCAAACCTTGTTTCCTTAAAGGTGATTACTGCATGGACTGGACTACCTACCCAGGTGACTCATGAGAGTATCCAGGCAGGTACCTTTGGGAGCTCCCAGACTGGAGACTCGAGCATAGCAGCTCCACTGAGTGGTCATTTGTACTCTATTTCCTTTCTCTTAACTCTGAGGACCACAGTCCCATCAGTGAGTGCAGACAGGGAATGCTTCCTCTCTCTTATGAGCATGCTCACGCATGATCTTCAGATGCTCCCCACACTGCTAAAGGAGAAATTAGTTTGATAGACAGGAAAGTGGAAATGTATGTTCTTCACACTTACATCAGTACTTTTGTCTAGAAAAATTAAAGGGCTATCAGTCTTTTTCACATGTTGTTCTTGTTTTATTACAATATCAGAGAGAAAGGTGTTATGCCAAAATACACATCTAGGGCTAATTATCATAAAGAAAAGAATAATAAGAATAAAGCTACTATTTGGGAAAATTTGTCTTAGATTGTTGTTACTTGGAAGTAGATAGTATATTCTCTTCATAAACTTAGTTGTTTTTAATTTGAATATAGTAAGGACACAAAACCACAGTAACTACATTGTTCTAAAGGAAAACTTAAAAATGAGAAGGAAGAGCAATGTTGGCAAATCATGCAATGCTAGAAGTATGCTCAGCAAAGGATGCCCAAGTAGGCTGGAGAGAAAGGAAGGGCATCCTATGTGGGCTTTGGGGATGAGATCATTTTCCTATATGTTCAAACCTGCGGATAAGATTCATATTCACTATATTACTCTTGCTTTTCTCCTTTGTACTTGAGCTGAGTTCTGACATATATGCAGGAGGAACCTAGCAAGGAGAATAGAGAAGAGGAAAGAACATGCAGACAGAAGAGATGCTGGGAAAATATGTGCACTTGCTGTATAAAGCTGTCCTCGAGAAACCAGAAGTAACCATAGTCATTTAGTTGGCTTGAGTGAATAATGGTTGCTAATACTCACTGAGTAGTAACTGTGTCCAATGAACCACTCTGAGCATGTAGCGTGTTCTATAGTCACACAGAGACTCAAGAGCTAAGGACAGAAATAAGTCTCAGAAATGAAGAAAAATCAGGCAATCAAGGGGACCATCAGAATATCTTTCTACCTCCCCATCTACAGACAATCTCGTGCTGCTTCTCAGCACCATAGAATAGCACGGCTTCAGCATCTTCTCAGTGTGTAGGTTCCCAAATATTTGGAGGGACTTTATTGGCTGGGTGTATGAGTTACCTTTTGCTGCTGTGATAAAGCACTATGGCCTGAAGTAACTTAGAGAAGAGTTTTATTTTGGCCTACAATTCCAGAGAGAGATTGAGTAATGTTAGGAAAGGCATGGCAATAAGCAGGTATGGTGTCAGGAAGTTGAAATACCACATTTTTAACTATTTGTAGGAAGCAGAGAGGAGGGGCTGGGGGAGGACATAAGCTCTCAAAACCCAGCCCTCATGATGTGTTTCCTCCAGCAAGGCTCCACCTCCTAAAGGTTTCACAACCTCTCCAAATACCAAGAATGGGTGGATAGTTTAACTGTGTGAACCTATTGAAGACATTTCTCATGAAAATCACCACATTATTACAACTTAGGTAGATAGAAGGTAATATGGGGAACAAAGACAATTTTGGGAAGAAAATGAATCTGCCTGTGTGCTTGCTCTTGGGACTATTGCAATCTTACAAAACAGGAGCTATCCCCATGAAAAGAGGGATAGACAAGCAACTCTCTTGGGGTTATGAGTGGGCTTCGTAATAGGAAACAGCACTAAGGTCAAATCTTTTTTGCAAAATCTCTTCTGTAGAGGTTTCCTAGTAAACTAAATGCACCACGTATAGGAGCATTTGTCTTCATTCTCTTTCCAAACACCAACTCAAAGTGATAGTAGGAGTGTGTATAGAGAGAAATATGTACAACAAGAGAGGAGGAAGCAGCTAGAAAGATATGACCAAGATTTCAGAAGATAGATTAGGAGTGAGTTAGCAGGGAGAAGCTGAACCCTGACCACTTACCAAGGGAATGGCCAAATGAACAGATTCCGCTTGGGCCAAATCCTAGAATGGGATGGGATTTGAAGACACAAAAAAGGGCAAGCATGAAGCGAATAATAATAATAATAATAATAATAATAATAATAATAATAATAATATAGTAATAATGATGATAAGGAGGTTTGGCTAATATTGCATATAGAATCTTCAACTGGAGGCCTGCCCTCCCTCATGTAGGTCAGGTAGAAGCACACACTTTCCTTACTGACTAGACGCCCATCTGCACTTCTGTATAAGGGCGGTACACGCAGTAAGAAACACGGCTAACAACACAGAATCAAGTGAAATTTGGATTTTAAAGTGTTAGAAATCATCTCTCACTCTTCGGCCCCGTCTTACCAAAGCACTTCAAGTTGAACACCGGCTGTTTCCTAAGCCACAGGGCAGTGACTCTTTCAGAGGAGGAGACTGCAAGAGCAGATGAAGAGAAGAGTGCTACTATTGGAGGAAGGATGGCTTTCTAGTCTACTTGTTCATAGGTCTCCCATCTCTTCTTCTTAGTGTCTGATCAGTTTTAATTGTTTCATAATTGTAGATGATGAGTACTAGCTGTTAAGAAAATCCTCCAATAGTTAGCCTATGCTAAAAACAAAATATGATAAAAGAATAAGATGAAACTAGGAAGAACATGGATAATAATGACTTTTAAAGAACTTGAAACACATGCACTGATAACAAATTGGTATCTGAAAAATAGAATGTATATATACTTTTATGTATAGAAATATTCTCTCTATATAGCAATTCTATATATTTCATATATTTATTTCATACACACACACATATATATATATATATATGAAAAAGTTTGAGGTTGAAATTTAGCAAACATCATGGGAAAAGAAACCAATGGGCCAAGTATTGACAATGAAAGGTGAAAGGGGCCAATATCAGAGGATCCGCTCAGGACTTCAAGAACATGTGGCAAGAAGGACATGGGGGGAAAGTTAGAGATCAAAAGTTTTCATAGAATTACTATAATATTCCCAAGAAACAATGACGAGTTTCTGAAGTAAAAATACCTACCGAGTGTCCAATACAAAGACTTGGGCAATGGGATGAAAGGCTTACACCAAAGAAGGTTAATGTGAAACTTCAGAAAAAATCATGACACAAAACAAAACAGACTAACCAGACAAAATTTGTCATGCACAACGGATACAGAAAGACTATGGCACCAGCAACACCAGCTGCCAGGAGTCGATGAGGCACTCTTTTAGAAAGTGATTTTCAACTCTGAAGTTTAATATCCATCCACATGTCCAATCAAGAGTAAAACTAGAATAATATACTTCTAAACATCCCAGGACAATTCAGAAGCTTTGATTCTTGTACATACATACATACATACATACATACATACATACATACATATATGCTGTTGTAAAGTTAAGACAGTGAAATAAGCACCTATGTAGATAGAAGTATTTTTTTATAGATAAAAATCAAAGGAGCAGAAAGCTCTATGTAGAAGATTGCAGATGGAAAATTCCAGAGCCCATAGCCATGCAGCAGCCCTGAGTCATCGAATCCTTAGTAGAACAAGAAGTGGGAGGCATCAAGAATGAAGGCAGTGGGAACAAAAAGATCTAGACAAAGTTAGGAAGAGTGTGTCATCACTGGAAACTTACTCGAAGTGCTTGAGAGATCTTGTTGAAACATTTGGAAGGAAAGGAATGAGAGACAAAGAAAGCTAAACGAATGGAAAGGAGGAAGTAAATATCAGTTCCAGGAAACTGTCACCTGCACTAGACAGGAAAGGAGCCCGGAGGTAAACAACTATACCAGAATGGGGAGGTAAGACGAACTAGAGATATATGTCAGGATGGATTTATTGAGAATAAAAGAAACAGGAAGTAGACATGAGATGGAAGAAGATTAAATGTTCAACTACTAGAGCAACCAAAAAGAATGCTTAAGCAAAAAAAAAATGTAAAGTATTATGTTATACTATCATATTTTATATCACATTAAGTATATACTATAAAGAAAAAAGATAATAGTTAAAAGAGTGGAAATTTGTTCTATTTGAAGAAGGAAACTTGGGAGTAGAGACTTTCCTATAGCTGTTTTAAATTATCCACACGTTACTTCCTGATTAGATGTGTTAGTGCATATGTGTTCATGTGCATGCACATACATGAATGTGCAAATCAGTGTGTGTGAATAACAGTATGCACATGCAATTGAACACATGTAGATCTCGGAAGGCAACCTGGAGTTCTGGCACTCACTTTTCATGTTGTGTCACTCACATTACACACCAGACTTATGTGGGTATTGGGGAGTCACATCTTAGGTCTTTGTTCTTGTACACCAAGTGCTTTTACCCATAGATCCATCTTTCCAGCTCCAAGATAGTGAAAAAAGAACATTCTTACAAGAAATGAAACTCAAGGGTATGAAATATTTCATATTGATAGGTGTTTTATACCAGAGACTTCTACCTAAAGACATGAGAGGGACCATGTTGGATCCTGATTCTATGAAACTTTGGAAAACCTGCATTAGAAGACATCTGAATTATTTGAGAGGACTGGGTTTTCCAACAAGAAACTAGGATTTGAGCTCCCCAGAGGCTGCCCAGTGATATCTGTGAATCT
This sequence comes from Montemys delectorum, assembly GCA_019843815.1. Classification (NCBI taxonomy): domain Eukaryota; kingdom Metazoa; phylum Chordata; class Mammalia; order Rodentia; family Muridae; genus Montemys; species Montemys delectorum. The sequence goes on from JADRCD010227661.1 coordinate 16,667, forward strand.
TCAAATTGGCTTTGACTTAAATTTTACATTCAATTAAGTAAAATTGTGCCAGAAGAGTGCAGAGAATTTCTGAAGCCATAAGTGAGAAAGCTCTGATTGGCAGGAATTGTAGCTAAAATTTTATTTGCTGATCAGAAAGCAGTCATTGATCTTCTACTATTGTAGTGAGAGTAGTTAGGAAGGATGATACATAGTCTCCTCTTCTAAAACTTGGCTTCTGCTGTGATAGCTCTTATCATGTTTATAGAACTAAAAATAACATTGGCTCTGCACAACACCTTTTTTAAAAATTTACTTAAGTATGGTTTGATGTTGCTTACTGACTTATTTACAAGCAGGTACTATTATCTTTAGGGGAGGGTAAGTAATTTAATTGCTAATTATTGTGACCATATTTGGGGTAACTTATGAAGAAGGTCCCATTTAACACTCTTCCTGATTTTACAGTTTATTGTTCAAATTTTTTATGTAATGATCTAAGACATGAAGTTGTAGGCCTTCTGCATCCAAATCCAGGGCTCTTTCCATTAAACTGGGCAATTCAATTCTTCTTCTTTTTTTTTTATAGATTTATTTATTCTTATTTTTCTACGTATATGGGTATTCTGCCTGTATGTCTACATACTACATGTGTAGTGGCTACAAAAACCAGAAGAGATTGTCAGATCACCTGGAATTGGAGTAGTAGACAGTTGTTAGATGCCTTGTGGGTACTGTAAATTGAACCTATGTCCTCTGGAAGAGCAGTCAGTGCTCTTTACCACTGAGCCATTTCTCTAGGCCCAATTAAATTTCTGTAATCTCTTGTATACTCTGCCTTATTTGTGGTCTTATAGTATGCTACATTCTTGATATAGTCCAAGATGAGTCTTTGGCAGACCAATTCCTCATCCAGCTGTTGGGCTTTCTGCCCAAATACAGTCTCTCATTGATGAATGGGCATAGTTCTGTTGCAGATAATCATATCATACCACACTTCTTTAACTGTATTACATTTTTTCTCACTCAGATTATACTAAACCTTCTACACCAAAGTCCTGTTTTTGTGTGTGTGTGTGTGTGTGTGTGTGTGTGTGTGTGTGTGTTTATGAGGCACTGTGGAAATGTTTATTTTATACTTAATTTGTTTGAAGCAGAAGGAAATATTGCTTATAAATCAACATGACAAAGTTTATAAGTCTTTTGTCAGTTTCAACTAAGGCTCTTATGTGAGCACTTTTTTCTATTCATAGGACTCCTACTAAATGTATGAACTTCCAAATACGCAGAATTCCCTATCTACTTTCACATTTAGGTTCAAGTTTAACACACATTAATTTGCATTGAGAAGTGTCCTGGTTCCTGAAAAATTGAAGAAACATTAAGATTAATAACAATTCTGTGTTCTTCTACTTAGGATCAGTTGTTCAGGATAAGTGAGAGTGGGGTGAGAACACATTTGGTAGAGAGGGGCAATCTTTCCATATGTGGTGGAGAATAAGAAGTATTTGAGAAACTTAGGCCTAACTACGAGGTCTGACTCTGATACCATCAAACCACAAATGTAAGCATCTCTCCCTACAGCCCACCCTCTACAATAAAGAATGAAGATGGATATAGAAGTGTGACCTGAATCACAGTCCAAAGGAAAAATCAAATAGAGAAAATTGGCACATGATGACACTAAAGAGAGATTTTAGAAGTAAAACTTTAAATCACCTATAATAAATATTTTGAATTTACACAAAATGTTAGACAAAAGAGGGAGATGGGGGATATTTTAAGAGAAAATGAAAAACTACAAGAAGCAGATATGAACTCTAGAGGTGAAAATATGAGTAAGAATTTCAAAAATTCTTATAGAGATTGACAGTAGGATGAACATAACTGAAGAAAGCCATGGCAAGTCTCAAGAGCTGTGAGCATAAATCTGAAATGGAGGCAACAGTATTTGGAAAGTAAATGAAAGAAGCTTAAGTGAACGGAGGGATAAGCCAACTGCTCACTTATACATCTATAGTTGTTGCCTCAGGGTGAGAAAAGATACTGAACTGGATAGAATTGTTTTTAAAAAGAATTTTCAGCAATAGCATTTTCCAAATTTGAATTTTTAAGAAGCTATAGCATTAGTCCAAGAGTTCTGTACACTCTAAGCAGAGTAATTACAAAGAAAAGTGGGCATAGGTACATCATCACTAAGTTACTGAAAGCCAAACTGAAGAGAAAATATAAAACTACTAAAGGGAATTTCATCTTATGTAAAGGAGACATACAGTAAGATTGACAGCAGACTCTCCACGGGAAGGCAGAGGATTCAAAGACTGTCAACCTAACATCCCCAATTTCTGTGACTTTCAAAAGTGATAAAATAAATACACTTTGATAAATAAAAATGGAGATACTTTGGTGTTAGCAGAATTACAATATGAGTTAAGTATCCTTCATCTGTAATGCTTGAAGCAAAAAAGTTTTAGAATTTGAAGTTTTCAATTTTTGCAACGTTTGCATCAACTTTTATCACTCAATTATCCCGAATCTGAAAAAAATCGAAATTCTCTAAAGTCTAGAACCTAATTTTATGTAAGCTAATTTTATGTTCAAAATTTCAAATTTTGTACTATTTTAGATTTAAGATTTTCAAAGTATCCTTAGGTGGAGGGAATGATGCTAGAGGGAGACACATTAGAACACACACAGATATGCACACACATGCATTGACACACACACATATGCAAATACAGGTAAGCATGTGCACAAGTGTTCACATGTATACACACACACACACACACACACACACACACACATACACTTCCCCTTAAAGCAAAAGAAAAGAGAGCATATCACAAGCTCTCTAACAGATAAAGAAGTAAAACACAGGACAGCAGAGCAAAAGGAGGAGAACAAAGTATTGATAGGACTCTCACATTACATACCAGCTGTGTAAGGAAAGGGGTACTTATATGCAAGATGCATAAGTAATTTATATAGCAAGCTGTAAAAATTAACTCAAAAGCATACTCAATACGGCAATAAAGGGAATAAAAAAAAAGTTAAAGAATACTGAGCAACCTAGAAGAAATAAGACATGAAGCCATAAAACAAAAAAACAAACAGACTAACAAACAAAGAATTGCACCACGGGGATAAGAGATTTAAATCTGTCACTACCTTAACTACATTAAATGTAAATAGACAAGATTTTACATTAAATATACATAGCTAGTGATATCTAAGAAGCATACGTTACCTGACTGGGTTATAAGTATGACCAAATTTACCTCTTTAAAGAATGCACTTTAAATATAAAGGCATGGACCAATTCAAAGAATGAAAAAAGCTATATGGTGAATAGTCTTAAAATAAAAAAAATGATATGACAATAGATAAATAGCTAACAAAATGGACTCAAGACAAACATGATTGCCAGAGATAGAGACATCTTGCAATGATGACTTCATTTTAAAAGAATATTTCATTAGGAAGACACAACAGTCCTGAACAGTTGCCAATGACCATGTCCAGATACAGTGATGCTGGGGTTCAAGTTACCTCTCCTAAGGAAATGATAAAAAAAAAAAAAAACAGTGAAAACTAACCTGTGCTTATGACTGTAATTCACTCTTTCTTGTTCATTAAGCTGAAAGGTAGAAATATTTTTGTAGACAAATGTTTGTGAATCTCTAATTCCATTTTTTCTTATATGTTTTCAATAAGCAGATATACTATTTACATATTCAACACACGTTCCTGTGCATGTACTGGGTATCTATTGTATAATCACCCTTGTCAGTTGCTAGGGAGGCAGTGAGCAACGAACACAGCCCCTTATGTTCACAACTTTCACAGACTATGAGAGAATGCAGTAAATCCATTATGTTACACTGTGATGTGCATGCAGCAGTTGGAGGTCATAGAGAAGCATTTTCATAGAAGGTTTTAGGAAAGCAACCCTCAACTGGGTCCAACAACCTTGAGAGTATTGCTATGTATTAGGATTGACTTTCTAAGAATCTCTCTGTATGATAGGAGAAGTGTTAGTCTCTCCGAGTCTCAGCTTTCTCACATATTAAAGAAGAGACAAGAAGTCTGTGTTCTTGTTTCTCTGGATTCTGCTATGTTATGATATGTCAACTGTGGCACATAGGGAGCCATCTCTCCTCAGTTTCTCTGCTGCATATCATTATGTTGGGCTTGTGAACCAATATAGAATTGATGGACAGAACACATGCCATCTGCACATTTAAGGAAAAGGATTCATGGAAATTTAACTTATAATGGAACCCAGTAGGCTCTTGCACATTATGCAAGATATAATGCAATGGTGTGAAATTAAATATGGAATTTGTAGAAAGCTATTCGTTAACCATCTCTATGCTGGAAATCAATCTACTAAAGACTGGGAGATAGAACCATTACATGGAAAAACAAGCATTTGCATTACAAGAATAAAGAAAAAAATTATGTTACTTCTTCATTCAATCTCCTGATTTCTATCCAATGAATGGCTTTCTTGGCAAACAATGACACCCAGAATGTTCATTAAGAGAGATCCTGGCAGCTTGTGCTGAGTTCTTTTCAACTGTTTAGTGTGCTGCAATCCAATTAAACGATACAGGGAAGGCATTCAAAATACCACAGAGGACTGCAGAGAACGCCTTGCCATGGGAAACAGCTGAGGTAGAGGTCCTGGGGCCCAGGCTCAAGCCCTAGCTCCTCTGGGCTCTTGATGCTCTCAGGACATTTCACTGGCCTTGGTCTATATCACCACATCTCTCCTCATGAGAGTAGTGGATTTGTTGGCCAGCATTGTTAAATCAACACCTCCAAACGCAGTAAGCTAAGTGGCACAATTTTAAATGAAGGTTAGTTAATTGTTGATGAAAGTACTGGCCAAAGCAGAAAAAAAATGTTCTAGGCCAAAAGCACAAAGCAATTGGGATGACTTGAACAAATCCAGGGAGAAAGCATAAAATGGTGTTAAATGAACTATCAACAGGAAGGAGCAGGTGAGACGGAGTTTAACAATCAGCTCTATGAGCAAATAAGGCCCTGAATTGTGACCTTTGCTCATCTGTATTGTGCATAATCCCAGCACAGCTGTTTCAGCCAACTAGCAACATGCTGCTGTTAAATGTGAAACTGGGAAGAGATGTACAGCCATCTCCCCACCCCCGTGCAGCCTGTTCACTAGCCACATGGGAGAAAGGAGAGTAACCCAAGTGCGGAGAGACTGGTCATCACAGGACAAGGAAGCTATGCATTTGGGTTGTTAAGTAACTTGTCTTCTGTGGAATCCATTTCAATGTCATTTTGTATAATTTTGTTTTTAGTCATAGTTGTTCAGCAACAGGTTTGCAAAACTCTTACTAATATAACTGTTAAGCTCTTAGATTTTGGACATCTAGGTTAAACATGATGTCATGAGGATTCACTTAATGTTTTCCTGAGGCATCTGGGTTCAGGGACTGGGCTGGGGTTGGGGGAATGAGGGAGGAGATTCTTAAAGGGGCAGGATTCTTGCTCTACCATCTACTGTAAAACACCATCTCTTCCAATGAGCCCAAAAGATACTGAATGCTCTCAACCAGTTGTTGTTCCAGCTTCTGAGTCTACTCTGAGTCAGATGCCCTTCCTCTGTGCTCTCTCTTGTCACTCCTTGTATCTCGATCTAGCGTCTCTCATTCGGTACTCCATTTTGCTTCATTTATCTTTCCCATTAGTTTAGAAGCCACTTGAGGGCAGAGCCTGTAAGAAAACTTATCTCCATTATGTGACTGACATGAATCATTCTCAGATAATTTTTGGAGTGCAGGAATCTCTACCAAAATGTGCTTCTGGCTGGCCTGTGATATGCATCAGTAGGGAATTTTCTACTTACTCCATTTGTTGTGTATGATAAGGGAATCAGAGTGAAAGCAATCTGAGCATACCGAATTGTGTTGAAACCCAAGCATCCTGATGCAGGAAGTCAGGGCAACTCAGTGTCAAGATGGGAGGGGGGGGGATAACAATGTCCAGTTTATTGAATCATGAGGGGAAAATAAAAGGGCGTAGGCCAAGTACTTACCAAATGAATAATAACAGTAGCAATGACAGCTAACGTCAATTGAGTGTTTAGAACACACACATCACTGGCATACCACATTGCAAGCATTAACTCATTTGATCTCAAATACCATAATGTTATCCAAAAATATATAGATACGTTATATGGGACAGAGTTGGAATTCTAACTCAGATCCTCTGGCTCCAGTGAAGAAGCTCTTTCCTTAGACCCAAATACTCACCCTCAAGGTTGGTGAGATGGTCCTGCCCTGAAGACTCTTCATGTTCTTGCTGAGGACCATAGTTTAGCTCCTGCCATTCATGTAAGATGACCCACAACCACCTGTACCTCCAGCTCCAACATCCTATTTTCACCGGCAACTGAGCACACATGTGCACACACACACAGACAGCCATATGTACACATAAATTTAAAAATACCCTCATATATATAAAACACATAAACATATACATATATATACTATCACTGTCACTCATGTATGTATGTACATACATTTTATGTATATATACATATATGTATACAAATACATAACACACACATATATATGTGTGTGTGTGTGTGTGTGTGTGTGAGTGTGTATCAATCACACACTGCCCTCTGATCCACCTTTCTTCTAATGCCTATAGTTGTGGTATCTATACCCTCAGATCAACCCCATTGCAGATGATATTACATTTCAGAGATCAGACCTCTTTCCCTATGTGAGAATGTCAGCATTAATTATGCTAATATCTATCCTATAGGTTCCTATACAGAATTCTTCTGAAACTTGGTATAGTATTTTCTCAAACAAGGCATGAAAATTCAATTATTACTCATTTACTTCTTAATGAAAAGAATTTGGGGCAACTTAAGCATCAATGGTAAATTCATAATAAGGCAATAAAAGGAATGAAAACTAGGACTGGAGATATGAGGCTACAAACAAATTATAGCTCTACAAGAGGGTTTATGCTTATAATCCCAACTACTAGGGTATGGTATGCTGAAACAAGAGGATCCAGAGTTCAAGGTCAGCCTAAACAACATAGTAATACTACCTTAACTAGTTAATTAATTTAAAAATAGAAGAAAAAATTCACTACAGGTATTTTCATATACCTGAGTGCAAGTGTGTATATATATATGGGTGTGTGTACATGTGGGTCACATTCAACCAAAACAATTTAGTCTAATCCTTATATGACATATACCTTTCAGCTTCCTGGCAACTAGTCAATGGGAACAGTAGTGTCAGTACCTGAACAGTAAAAACCTCACCAACAGTTTCATAAAAGGAAAACTGGGAGTCCCCTCAAACCTTTTCATGAGTGAGATTTTAGAGATGAGAGAGAGGGTGGGGAAGGAGCACAGCTTCAGATATACACTGGAAGTTTCTCATCATTCTTTTAAAGAAGGTGAATGAATTTGAGAAATGCTTACATAAAATCCAGGGAGCTAATGGTACTGTGAATTTGATGCGCATGGCCCAGTCTGCCCTTACTTCCAAGTAGAAGCATAAAGACATAAAGAATGTTTTTCTTGATTTCCTTTCCTACCAGATTCCCCTCTTCCTTTACTCCTGTGTGATGATTTTTTTTTTTTTTTGACATAGAAAAGAAGATTGAGTACTTTTTCTATCCTTGTGTTTGGTCCATTCATTCTTCACCAAAGCTAAGATTTGGATAATATAATCATGTACAGTGCTCTGAAATAAAATTATAGGCCTGGCCTGGACTGAAGTTTCTCTGAAGAAGTGGTTCCATGTTGAAAATTACTCTCTGCCCTTTGCAATGATGGCAGTTAAATAACTCAACAAGAGGTCCCTCAGAGAAAATCGATACACACCAAATTGCAAAAATGTGGATGCAATTTGTGGGGAAAGTGGATTTGATGTGGGTCTGTGCTGGCTTCCAACATGGAGTCAGTTCTCAAGGTGGATTAAAACCCACTGCCACTCGCATTCCAAGTGTGAGGCTGGTACCTTCCTGGCCCTGCAGACCCTGTCTTCCAAGAGTTCCAAACAAGTTTGTTTGTGAGCTTAATCTTGCTCTAGACTACAGGACCAGTTCTGCTCTGAAGTGGGGCCAGGTGTGGCTTCTATCCCACTTGACCATGCTTCCCCAGCTCCAAGCTTCCCAGCTCATAGGGAGACATCACCCTCCATGGTGGTTCACATCCTCAGGATTTCCCTCGAGTTTGACTCCGGGTCCCCATCTATGATCAGATCCTTCTGTGCTTTTAATTCCATGTTTTTTGTTTTTTTAAAAAAAAAAAAACAATAACAAAATCAAAAATAAAACCTGCCTGCTAGTCTAGGAAAAGTCTCCGCTTGCCACCGTTTCCCTATTAATGAAGTGTGCTGCTGGAAATGGCCTTTGAAAAATGCCAATGACATTTGACATTCTGTACATTGTATTTAGAGAACACTATGGCTTCCAGAAAGCCTTGAATAAGTGGAATTTCCCCTGTGGCACAAAAGCTCACTCTGTTCATGCCTTACAGTCATCTAAGTCCCCAATAATCCAAAGCCTCGCCACAGCGATTTGTACCAACTGTGCTATCTTCCTGGAATGCTGGTCCCTGAGCTGTCACCAGGGTTTAGCTTAAGGACACTTGCTAAGCTACCCTCTTCCTGAACACCCTTCCCAAAGCAGATCTTCTCCTGTACCATTTCTGTCACTATGTAGGCTTCCTGATCTCAAGCAATAAAAATTTTATTTACTTACTTGTATCTCAGCTTCTTGGCTGACTTTTCTACAATAATATAAATCACACGAGGATAGGGGACTTAATAACAGCTATATTTCTAAGTACTGGCACTGTATGTAGGACACAACAGGTAAAAAATATTTGAGAAATGAAAAGATTAGTAATGAAATAAAGAATATTCTAAACCCATCCCCCAATGAGCCTAACTAATGACTGACAGTTAGACTACCTTGTTGAATTTATTGTCTTTGTTTTGTTTTTTGTTGTTTGTGTTTGTAATAGATTTTACCATGTAGCTCATGTTAACCTAGAACTTTCAGCCTAGCCTAGGATAACCTCAAACTCAATCCTCTCCTGCCTTACCGCCTCAGTGCTGAGGTTATAGGCATGAGACACAATACCTGGATGGACTCTGTGGTCTTAAAGGGGCTGATCTATTAAATGTTGTTAGATATGCATGGCGGTGCTTTGTTCTCAGGCTGCATTGCCTTTTATTAAAGTGCAATATTGTCACAAAATGTAAAAGAAAGATCTGAGCACAATGGGTCTGCTTAGCTTGGATTAGGAAAGTGAAGACAGAACTCAAATAATTCTGGGGACCTGGGAATTCTGGGCTCAGAACCTACAGTTCACCAGTTGTTTCTTCCACCCAACTGCCTGTCTTCTAGACTGGGCTTTCCTTTGCAGGCACCAAACCCCAGTTCCACACAACACATACTTCTCTCCCCTGCTATGTTTCAGCAATTAGTTGCTCCGTGTCCCACCACATCACAAAATACACCAAGTCGCTGCATTGGAACAGTTGGTTTCTAAATTTGATGGTAAGCCAGTGACAAATCCCTCAACCAATCCATTACAGTTTTTGCCAGTCATCTAGTGCCAAGAAAGCAGGACAGATTTCTGTGAAAGGATTTTAACAGATGGGATCATTCGAATCGGCGTTATTATTGTCTTAAAAAATGCATCTAATGCCCCCACAGTGAGGCTTGGAAGGACACCCACAAAATCTGAAGTTGAAATTAAACTGGAAAAGCATATGCTGGACAGATTCTCAGTGTCAGTGGAATCGTCCCTAATTACTACTCTGTTCCCAACAAAAAAGGGGCCCACATCGTCAACCTGCCCCGAGGTGGTATCTCAAGAAGCCTAGAAAGATAATGTATCCAGGAGGTTTTAAAGCTTTTGAAACCAAAACCGAGCCAATTTAAAGTCCTTCCTAATTTCTCTCAAACCCTGGTAGTAGGTTTATGAGACCAAAGATTAAACAAACAAACAATTTGACAGACACCAGAAAGCACTGGAGAAATCAACTGGCTACAGCTGCGGAGACCTAAGCTCCTTCTTACAGGCTATGAAGCCATACCCTTCCAAACTGAGCCTGGCTCCTTCCCTTCTCCTTCTAGCCCACACATGGGCCTGTGCAGCCATGCCTCTGTTCATGCAGATTTTATTATTTGTAATGTAAACACTCTTAAGTTCTAAAGCAGTGGCTCTGGGGCTGGGGATAGCTCGTTTGCTAAGGTGCTTTTCATACAAAGGTGCAGATCTTCAGAGCTCCAATAAAATCCAAGCATAAACATGTGCATCTATAATCCTGCGTTGAGTGAAACAGGTTCATCATTGGAGCTTACTGGCCAGCCAGTTCAGTGCAAACTGTGAGCCCCCAGGTTAGTGAGAGACCCTGTCATAAAATAGAAAGTCAGGAATGACAGAAGATACCCTGGAGTTCACACATACACAAAACACACACACACACACACACACACACACACACACACACACACACACAAAGCACACAAAGCACACAAAGCACATACAAACACATAAATGAATAAATCCTACTTTTGCCATATCCAGCTAAGGACAGAAATGGGGTAGCAAAGTTGAACCATACAGAGTCTTTCACTTTCTCCATCTTTTTTTCTCATTATTTTGTGGGGTGGGAAGGTATTAAACCCTGGGCCTCATATCTATTAAACAAATATTCACCAGTGATCTTCACCCCAAGCCCTCAACACTAGAGCTCAAAGATTTGATATATCTATATTAGAGCACAGGAAAATTAAGCAGTGATAACATTGGTTGATCTCATATTAAAATGATAACATCTTAGATACATGTGCTGTAATGGTTCATTTTGATAACCAACTTAATTGGATTAAGAAACACAGGATAATACTGAGGCATATCTTTGGGTGTGTTATGTGGCATCTCAAGAGAAGGGTGAGGAGGTCAAACCTACCCTGAATATGAGCTATGGTGCTAAAGTGTAGGACTGAATATAAGAGGAAAAGGCCAAAATGTACCAGCATTTATCTGTTCATCTACCTTGATATGGACACAAAATGACTCCAGTCTCATGTTCCCCAGCCTTGTCTTCTCCATTGTGACAGACTGTAATTGTTGAAACCGTGAACCACAATAAATTCTTCTTCCCTTAGACTGCTCAGAGCAGGTATTTGGTCATAGCAATGAGAAAAAAGAAAAAGAACAAAAACAACAACAACAACAACAACAACAACAAAAACCCAATTCATGTGTTAAATAAAGAATATCATTAAAATTAACTGCATTCATCTACTCTTTACTTTGTTTAATGTGACTTCAATAGATAGTTATTGTCACTAATACATTTATGGCTCCTATCACATTGCTAGTGCACAGAGCTGCTCCTGCTGAGAGTTCCCAAAACTGCCTTGGGGGGATTCCTTTCCTCCTCAGTATGGTGTAGCATTTAAGGCCTTTACCAGCCCTTCAATTACCAGATGTAATCCATTCATCTTGCATTTCCCAACCCCATAAACTGTGAGTCACATCAAGGAAAGGTGAATGAATACAGAGACAGAGAAAGAAGGGAGTCCAAGGGCTGGAGAGATGGCTCAGCTGTTGGCTACTCTTCCATAGGACCCCATGTCCATTGCTAGCACCCAGGTGTTGTCTCACAACTATCTGTAACTCCAGTTCCTGGGGATCCAATGCTTTTTCCTGCCCTTTGTAGGCGCCAGGCATGGAAAGCAAGTGATACGACAGACATACATTGAGGCAAACCACCCATAAACCAAAAATCAATCCTACTATAAAAAAGAATGTCAGCCAAATTCCTTCTTTTATCAAGACCCCACTTCTGTAATAACTAAATTCTCCTATTGGGACTGTGTCCATGAGGATGCAGTCATCATGACCCAATCATGTTTCTAAGGTTCATCATGTTGTGGCAATTAAATTTCAGTGAGAGTTTCAGAAAGGGATACCCTAGCAGCCTGTCTTCCCCTCTTCAGACCCACTGCATTCATCTAGAACACGAGAAGGGCACAGAGAGAGCAAACAGTAAAGAATTTACATTCACAATAACTATGGGAGTTTTCAGGGCTCACCAGCTCTCTGACTCTCTAGTCACAGGGATTCAGGGAACGTCTGCCAGGGATAGGCAGTGAGTGTGTGTTCAGGATATATCAGGGAACAAAAGCCAATGACCTTTGCCATGGTCTTGGATAGACAGTGCAGGTTGGCATTATAGCTGTGGTGGCTTTCCTCTTTGGGGAACTTTCTAATGCTGCCTCCTTTGGTGCTGGTAGATTTGGCTTTGGCTTATGCAGTTCACAGGTAGGAGATGAGATCTCTGCCCCCTGAGGAAGCAGTGAGTAGAGAGAGAGACACATGAGCTCAGCCCACACAGACCATGGGTTTCTAATCAACAACCACAATGCTGACTTCAAAATAATTCAGAGTGATCCTTTTTTTTTTTTTTTTTTTGCATTGTTGTTGACAAGTCTGATTTAAGGAATTTGAAAACCGAATAAATGATTTAACAACAGCAAAAAAACCAAACCAAACCAAAACAAAACAAACAACAACAACAAAAAAAACCAGAAACCTTTAAAATAACAGAATCTAAAGCAGGAGAGGGCCTTCTCTTGATTTGCCATAGGAGATTCACATATAATACAGAAAGAACTAGCATTATAAAGACTATAATATATTATAATAAATATATTATATGTCATATACATATACATATAACATGTTATATTATATAAATTATATATAATATATTCTATAACATAAGAGTCAAAGCTGGAGCAGAATATATGATATCAAATTATTTTGAGTCACTGTATATGTAACAGACAACAAAGGCAGAAAAGTGGTATCTTTTGTGAGCTAAGAAATTACAATTCTTCTCTGAGACACCAGCCACTGAATGATTCGCATTGGGAGAGAAATCTTGGAGCTACTTTGCAAAATTACTTGCTTTTTTTTTAACACCTAAAGGGGGGAATCTTTTGAATGGGTGAGTGGGTAATTGAAAACATGGTAGGATTACAGAAGACAGTAGAAATAAATGTAATTTAAAAGGGTCAGAGATCATCTGTGAGTTGTACATAAATAATGAGGCTTCGTGAGATGAAGAGGGAGAAGAAAGTCTCTCTGCATGACAATTGTGAGCATGGTGATAAGGTCCTCCAGAGCTTGCCCTGACAAGGGGAGGAGGATGCCATAACTCCAAGCAGAAGAGGCTCAGGCAGAGTCAGCCATTCAGTATGGAGGCACACTAGTGAGGCTGTCCCTTGATACACTGATGGTATAGTTTGGTAGCCCTGGTAGTGGCCATGCAAAAGTAGGCACAAATGGAATGTTGTATGCCTTAGAAATGGCTTAATGTGTTTGCTGAGTACCTACTGTGTGCTAAACCCTAGCTTAGGAACTCTGTTCAAATCATCCTGCTTCATCTAATTCTCTAGAGGTAGTTGGTTCCCTCCCCCAATTGGGTAGGAAAACTGAGGCTTGGAGTGATTGATACAAATCTTCCAACTCAGTTCCATAAAACAAGGCTGGCGTTTGGGAGACCCTTTTTCAGGCATGCAGGGACCAGTACATACTTCTTTTCAATGGCACTTCAGTTGTAAAAAACAAGTTAAATTTTTGAGCACAAATATTTTCATAGGAGAAGGGAGATGTAACACAATGGATTTGTATAGATGGAGTGTGCTAATGTGTTTGCTCTGGTCCTGAAAGAAAAGAAGAAAGAAATCAACCAATTGTCTACTAGTTGGTACTAAATACGTCCCCAGGCCCTCCTGAAAACCACAGTGTCATTAGTAATTCCTGACACTACTAAAATTCATTACTACATGTTGCTGTTTTTCTGGCCTCAAAGAACTCAAGCAACTTTTTTAAAGTAACCTATGTCTTAAAGGGCAGAAAGGATAAACTCTGGGGTCATGTTTGCATAGGCTGTGAGCACAGGAGCTAGAACAATGGATCCCAGAAGAGAGAAGATTATAGATCAAGCACAGGTGAGTGAGAGAAAAGTCCAGAGATATTTGGGACATATTCCCATGTGATGATGATTTAACTGAGCCCCAATGAGATGTGACCACCGCCCAGTGATAAAATGTATGCCAGTGAAGAAGCTAATGTTTGAGAATATGTCTTAGGAGTGCCAACTCTCTTTAATCCTGAAGTCATCCAGTGGATGCCCAAGCCACAGCTACAATCCAAGTGGCTTCTATAAGGTAATCCTTCTAGGTGACCTGATGAAGATGGCGTTTTATTTTGAGGCTATGAACTGTCCCTAATCCTACTGGGAGCCATGTCCAGCGGGATACTATCTTGGGATTTTGGGAAAGAAGACCCTTGCGGTGTTGAGGGTAAGGGAGGAAGCATGGTTGAAAGAGTAAAGACCGTGCATGTGACACTGAAAACCAAGTGGAGGGAACAGGATGAGCAGAGGCCAGAAGGCCAGTGAGCTCCCCTGGAGTTTATGGACCAAGGGAGAAGGAGGAGGGGCTGAGCATCAGGAGGAACAGGACAGTGATGAGATGACTTCTCTATGACGGGCAAACTCAGGATTCAATTTGGTGTTCTGTCCTCCACAGCCATAGTCATCTTGCCTGCTGGCAGTAGCCAGCCTCCCCAAGGACCAAAGGAGACATGCCTCCTTTCCCTCTCGCTCTCATATACCCTTTCCATAGCCTAGCAGAGGGTCCGTGTGATAGGAAAGACTGGCAGAGGATTATCAATCCTGAGCCTCCATTGGGAGGATCTCTGGGCTCCTCTCTCTGTCAGACTGTGTACTTGGGAGAAGCTGCTGTGTGCCCAGCAAACCCAATGGGAAACTGGTGTATTGGGGAAGCAAAAGGCAACAGCCCTGGGACTGAACTTGGAAGTATGTCCTCCAGCAAAGGCAAGCTAAGGTGACTAGATCCCTGAGCTGACCTGGGACCTAAACCATAAATACCTGGTGAAGCTGCTTTCCCAGTCCTGGCCTTCAGAAACTGTGGGACATAATAAATGTCTGTGGTTTAATGCTGGTATTTGCCACACAGCAGTAAATGCCCAAAACACAGGCATAAAGGGGGGAATGATGTGATGTATGCATCACACAGCATGGTATACCTCACACCACAAGTTCTTGTTAAGTCTGTCTGACTTCCCATCTACTCTTTCCCATATTCCATGCTTGTGCTGGCTAGCCTTGTATCAACTTGACACACAAACTAGTGTTATCTGAAATGAGGAAACCTCAATTGAGAAAATGCCTTCATGAGATCTGACTATAGGGCACTTTCTTAATTAGTGATAGGTAGAAAACATCTCAGCCCATTGAGGGTGGTGCTACCCCTAGGCTGGTGGTCCTGGGTTCTATAAGAAAGCCAGGGGAAGCAAGTCAGTAAGCAGCACCCCTCCAGGTTCCTGTCTCCAGGATCCTGCCCTGTTTGAGTTCCTGTCCTGACTTCCTTCAGTGATCCACAGTACTGTGGAAAACTAAGTTGAATAAACCCTTTCCTCCCTTGCTTTTTGGTCATGGTGTTTCACGGCAGCAGTAGAAACTCTAAGACAATGCTGTTTCCACTGGTTTCCTTAATGTTAATCAGAGGGTAACAGGGCCATGCCAACCCAACCCGTCAGTACTTCCTCAGCCTCCTGCTCCTGTCAGGGACGAAGCGCCCCAGTGAATGGCAAGCCCAGAAAAAACCCAAGGTAAATCAGTGTCTATACTTTTGTTTTTTCTTACTTTCTTATTAGAAAAATAGTGATGTGACTTCATAAGAGAGCATATAAACTATAATAAAGCTATATAACTAGTTAAAACTAGATAACTATAATAAAAGCTGATAATGCCTGCTAGAGGTAGAACTAATCATCTAAGAAGCAGCAGTAACTCTTGAAATGATAGACCTGGAGAAGGATCCACAGAGCAGATGAACTAGGATCTGAGTGAAGCAGAAGTAGGAATGGGGTGGAGGGAATGCCATTTCTTAAGAGAAGAGACCTTAACAGCTAAGCTATAGTCACACAAACTATTCCGGGGACATTATTCCTGTGGTAAAAAGTAAGAAGGACAGACAGACAGACAGACAGACAGACAGACAGACAGACAGACCCCTGGAAGAAAGATTTTTGAATGATATATGCAATACCCATTTCCATGCTCAAGCTGTGTCATGGCCAGCCATTGGCTTCAAGAACAGATAAGAGATTCCACCATTTTCATAATTAGGCAAGAGGTCATTGCTCACTGCTTTCATACACATTTTCATTTATCTCCCACAATTTTTTAATCCTCACTTCACAGATAAGTTTAAAGTTCAAAAATGTTAAATAATTTTTAAGACCAAAGACGATAAGGTGGGGTTAAGCCTAGGCTTGCGTGTGGCCTCCTCTCTCCGCCACACTTTCTGGTACATTCTTTAACACCCTATATTACTGCAAGAGCTCTAATTTGTCTTCCCTCCTCTACCTCACATTGTTTCCACGTGGCATTCAGTAGTCCTTATAAAGCTCAGCTCTGTGTTTACTGTGCCTCTCTCAAGCCTCCCAAAAATCCTGTCTCAGGATAGAATTCAACTTTCCTTCCACCACTCATAGGCCTGAGTGATCTGGCACCCTCTCAGACCCTATCACTGGTCTGTCCTTGAGTTCTCTGGACCTTCTTGAGTTGCTCTGGTCTAGAATATTCCATTCTAGGCATCTGGACTAACCAGTCAAATGCAGGTCATCTGGCAGTGAGGCTCTGAAGCCCCTCTTCCTGCATCTGATTATCATATCCACCCACCTGATATCATACCCTCCCA
This sequence comes from Montemys delectorum, assembly GCA_019843815.1. Lineage (NCBI taxonomy): Eukaryota > Metazoa > Chordata > Mammalia > Rodentia > Muridae > Montemys > Montemys delectorum. The sequence continues at coordinate 33,482 of JADRCD010227661.1, forward strand.
TTCCTTTACTGCTTCATTATCTGATCCATAGAGGCAACTCATTATATTTGTATTTTTCAGAGCTATTTAGGGTAACCATTTTATCCTGGGATGCTGCCCTTGAAGGTTCATTTCCTTGGAGCCTTCCCAAACTGCTGGTTATCCAGGAGGGCTGAGCTCAACTTCTAGGCTCAAGATCCTGTCCCTTGGCAAATCCCACGCTTCAGATCACCACACATGACTCCACAAACAAGGGATGTTTATTTGACCAATGCCTCTGAAACCTTCATCAAGGCTTCCAAACAAAACTTGGCTTCTCCTTGGCTCATGTTACAAATAGCCTCATTTGACTAAACTTTCCATTCTGGACATTCATTTGTATCATGCTATAAGTGAAGGTGCTATTTGTTTATGCCTCTAAATTTTACAAATGATGTACCCAACAAATGTTTGTTGAAATGAATATTTGTGAAAGTGTAGGTAAAGATCTGAGATCAGACCTTTGTGATGAAATTATCATTGTTTACGAATAGAATAACTTGGAATGTCCAATCAGAGTGTAGAAGGCAGGGTGATGTGTCCCAACAGTACTTGGGCTATTTAAACAGTGATTGATGAGGCTGGGCAGAAGGAAGGTATAAAGGTGTGTGTGTGTGTGTGTGTGTGTGTGTGTGTGTGTGTGTGTGTTTGTGCAGTATGTGTATGCAGTGTATGTGTGTGTGTGCAGCATGCATGTGTGTCTTGCAGTGTGCATGTGTGTGTGTGTGTGTGTGCAGCATGTATATATGTGTACCGTGTGCATACAGTGTGTATACAGTGTGTGAAGTGTGTGTGTTGTGTGTATTTTTAGTGGCTGTGTGCATGTGCATAGTGGGTACATGCATAGAGTGTGTATAGTGGTGTTTGTAGTTCATATAAGCACATGCAGTAGGCAAAATGAGAGGATATTAATAGTCCTGGAGCTGCAGACTATGGATAATTTAAAGTTCTCTGCATCTACTTTGCATCTACTTGAAAGTTTTATCTTTCTCCAATGAAACCGCAGTAATGGTTTCATGTAATACAAACCCAAAGAAGATAAGAACAAGAGGTGAGCAGCTATCAAGACTTGGAGTATAGAACTAGGAGAAGGAAGAACCAGGAGGAAATGACTAGAGAGGAAAACCAGGAGGGACAGAGATGAAGACAGGACCATGACTGGCCAGGTACCCATGCTGGCCTCTCTCCTTAGAGATTGAAGACTGGCCATAGTGAAAGACCACAGACACTGACTGCCTCACTAGAGTGTGAGCTCAGAAGCAGTAAATACTAATATTTGCGTACTGAGGACTATTTGCAAAGGCTCAGCAAATTTCTTCTATATTTCCAGTTAAAGTTCCTCTGTGGTTTTTGTTATTGTTTGTTTGTTTTCAGAATACCTGTAAACAAAAGCTTGTCTTCCTTTCGAATCCTTTAAAAATAACACTAAATTTGAGAGATTTAATTTTTCGACAGGGAAGCATGGCAAAGCTATAGCTTGGCTTAATATAGCAATTTCATTTACAGGATAGCGTCAGTCGCTGGCCTGATTCTTTGCCAAGACAGCATCCCGAGAACTGCCGGGCAAAGTTGACAGCTGATGTTACCAAAGCAAAAGGCTCTTGCTGGATTCACTGAGGCGTTCTGTGAGCTCAAGGCAGGGCTGACGGCAAGCACTGCAAATACATTTATTTTTCAACAAATATGCATAGAAAACATACAGAGGCTATGTATATCCTGGTATTCTTGCTTGCATTCTACAACAGAAAAGCAAGTGAAAAACTGGTAGCAAGTGAAAAACTGGTGAAATCTAAATAAAGGAGTGGTTTGGGGAGATTGCAACCTTGGAGACCCCAGGTGAGAGAACATGCAAGATTTCTATATTAACAGGAGAATATAGCTGAGAATCTAAAGTGATCCGAAACTGGGACGATTTATTTAAAGCCACCTGGAAAGACACACAACATTAGTGGTGCTATCTTACATATTTTTACTTGTTACTGTGTGTGTGTGGGGGGGTGTATATGTTACTGTATGTAAGTGTGGGCATAAGTGTGCCACAGTGCATGTGGAGAGGTCAGAGGACAACCTCAGGTGTCACTCCTAGCCTTCTATCTTATTTGAGACAGAGTGGTTTTTTGTTGTTTGCCATTATACACTCCAGGCTGGTTGGCCATGGATTCCCAGGGGCTGCCCTCCTTCTCTTCCTTCTCACTGTGGGAGCTGTGCAGTTCCAGGTGCATGCTGCTGTGTCCAGCTTTAGAACGGTTCTGAGGCTCTGGACTTCAGTCATCACACTTCTTCAGTAGCCATTTTTTTTTTTTGCCCACGGAGCCATCTTTCCAGTTGCTAATATTTTCTTATTTATTGAGTCCCCATTATGTGCAGTGTGTTTCCAGTTGGTTTCCACAGACCCAGTAGGTTAATAACCCCCATCAGTACCCATCACGTGGTCACAGGGTTCTCTCTTTCCCGGGATCCCTCGGTGCTTCTTCCCAAATGTCTTTAAAGCTCTCAGCAGCTCTTTCCCACTTAAGAGGCTACATTACTTTGAGTGCTTCAGAAGAACTAGACGGATTTCCAGTGGTTCCAGTATAGTTTGCTTTCTTCTCCCTCCTGAGTAAGAGTTTCTTAAATACAGAAGCATCAAATATTGGGCAGGCTACTCTGGTTGTAGAACTGCTACTGTACTGTAATATGGCTAGCAGCATCCTTGGCCCCTGCCTACCAGATGCCCATGGTACCATCCAAATCATGACTAATAAAAACTGCCTTTAGATGGTGCCAAATGTCCCTTGGTGGCAAACACTACCCCATTGGGAATGATGGGCATGAAGATTGAAAGTCAAGTTCCGTATCTTGCTTTCAACTATTGTTAATAGAGTCCTCTGCTTTCTCCATTCACCTTCATTCCCTGTCCTCAGCCGTCCTCCAGATACCATCCTTCATCTTCTGCCTCTTTGCTGTTGTCTCTTTCTGAGATTCTGTTTCTCAACATCCTTGTCCCCCTAGTGTGATAGGCGGCCTGAAAAAAATCTCTGTTAAATACGGGGTGGAAGAAGCTTTTTAATCTACTAGTTTATAAGTTTTTCAATCCAGCACCATCTTCTTAGACACAATTTCTTCCTCTTTTTTCCCCTTTTTCCATGGTTGATTGTTTATCTGATGTGCACTTTGAGGAGATTTACATTTAGTTTATAACCATCTGCAGCCATCCCTCTGCATAGCAACCAGACTAAGCATGTATAGACTATGCATTAGTCTCATATAATATTAGTTTATAATTGCTGTATTCTAAGAACTTTGCCAAATAATGCCAAATAAAGCCATTTTGCTCTTATCCTGGCATAGCAACATGCCTATCACCCCAGAACCTGGAAAGCTAAGGCAGGAAGGAGGCTTATGAGCCCAAGACCATCCTGGCAAGGCCCCATTTCCTGCTGCTACCCTTGGCTCCACTTACTATTATCATCTTGCTTTATAAGTCAGAAAGTTAAGCTAGCGGCTCAAGATCCCAGATCTACCAGGTAACACAGTTGGGGTAACATAGCTGAGATCGTGTCTCAGAGCTGCTGTTCTCAGCCACCACACCAAGGCTTTGCTTTGTGCTCATCCTTTCAGGTTCCCCTGCACCAAACCCAGACATTTTTTGCACACTGCATCTATTCAATAAACACCCACATGTTCAGCTGTGTGCCCACGTTACCCTGAGTAACCAAGCAGTTATCACTTGCTTTCTAGCCCCTCCCTAGCACAGGTGACCACTGCTGCCTTACATGGCAAACATGCAGAAGCACTTTCTTCTGAAAACACACACACACACACACACACACACACACACACACCCCACAGATGCACCATGACCCCTCAACTCTCTCCCCTGAAGACTTAAAAAAAATCAATTTAACCAAGCAGCATCGATTGCTTTCAAACAATGTTTGATCCCAGGGAGGTCCACAGGGATAGGGTTAGATCTAGTGGACAGGAGCAACTTTGGACTTAATACACAGAGGCATTTCTTCTTTGAAGCAGTAATTGCTAGTACCAGCAGCCATGTTTAACATGTGCTGGGCTCTGCTTTCAATATCCCGTATACATTAAACTATCTAATTCCCATAGTAACCTAATAAGATGGGTGTTATCAATGCCCCTGTTTTATCACCAAGAAACTGAGAAACAGAGCGCTTAAATAAAATGTCTGATTGATGGGACCCTAGGGACAAACCCTTAACCAGTATTTTATATTGCTTCTCAAAGAAATGAGCTGCTTGTAGGTACAGAACACTTTCTGGCTGGAGTACAGATGGAAAAGACCAGAATATTTCTGTGCTGGGTAGGTGTCTTCCCTTGGAGACCTTTTGTTGATTATAGCTGTGAATTTCTCCAGCCCAGAAAGTGTATCTTAGCTTGTCCACTTCAGTGTTTTTCGTGGTATCTGCACATAGTAGGCCTGCAATAAAACTAAATTGAAGTCCTAAATCCCAACATCAAGGGTCTGCTCAGACAGGAAGAGCAGATCTAATTCTGGAAGTTCTTCCGGTCAGAAGCAAGCACTTTCTGTCTGGAGACAGTTCTGCTTACACAATGACATCATCCACCGCCTCTGAGTCCTGAAGGTCAGAAGACATGGCTTTTGGTAAGCTTCTCTAGTCAGCCCCCAGGCAGCCACTGAGTCCATCAAGGACACTCTTTAAGAGTTTGATAAATCAAATTACAGTGACCCAAGCGTGCACAGTCAGTTGACTCCCTTGAATAGCTCAAGTCTCTAATACATCTTTTGGAGAGGAGACGCTGGACTGTGCAATGGGACAGATAATAGACCTCTTTCAGGTCAGCCTGGATAAAATCAAGAGCAAGTCATTAAAATTGTGATTCGCTTTGGATAACTCTAATTTAAAGAAAGAACAAAGGATGGATTTATGAAACAGAAATGAGATTTGCAAGGGATGGTTCTAAGTACCATATTTAAAAGAATAAAAAGAATTGGTGAGGGACCTGCAGGCACTGAGGGTACGAAGAGTTACCCTTGACTTCAGGAAAGGCCATTGAGAGGAGAGTTCCAGGGCTGGACAAGATTGACACCCAGGAAATGTCTTTTTGATGCACAGAAATGTGTTTTGTAGACAGATATAACTTGGCAGGAGACGGAACCCTAAAGACCTGGTGTAGATCCCAGGGTCCTTAATTAGCTGCAAGATCTGGGCATCTCACTTGTTGTTTTGTAAAATGAGGATACTAACACCTTCCTCAGGCACTTGAGAGGACTTAAAATAATGTATAGAACAGGCAGACTGCCAAATTAACAGGAGCTGTTAGTATTAGACACTGTCCATAGAGCAGTTGATGGAAGTGGTCCATTCTCTGATCTCCTGAGTCTAGACCACTAGTGATGGAGAGTTCCCAACAGAAATCTTGCATGGGTTGGGATTTAGGTTAAGTGACTGCTGGAGTACAAATTTTGTCGACTGTTATGCTGGTTAAACTCTTTTTAAACTGTATTTTCCCCAGGCCTTCCATAGATGTCTTCCTCCATTTATTTATGCCTTCAGGTCCTTTGGCAAATCATTTACTATTTTCTTTATTCATTAATAGTCAATAATAGCAGGCTTAGTATAAGTAGATTGTCTTATTTGCTTGTATTAATCTCCCTATCTACCTACCACATATCTATCCATCCATCCATCCATCCATCCATCCATCCATCCCATCTCATCTACCTTTCTGTTCTATCTCCTCTCCACAACGTTCTCTGGTTCCTAATCTCACACATGTATTATGAGTTCCTTGGGCACATTACTTTGAGGGAACTTACCACAAACTATCTTTATTATTAACCAATGTACTTGGTGATCAGTAGGAAAAATAAGTAACTTAGTATCTTGTCCAGGTTGTCTTTGGGTGTCCCAAGTGGCCTAAAGCAAAATACATATACAAAGCACTTACTTGGTATCAAGCACTATGCTGAGAAGCTTTGCATAATAAGTTTCTAGAATCTATAGGAACAGCTTTGTAACAGCTGTTTCCCCTTAATATCCCTTTACAGTTTATGAATTTGAATCTTTGAGGGGTTTAAAGTATTGTCCCAAATTATGTAATGTGGATAGAGCCAGATGTGACTGTCTTTAGGTCAACCATTTTCACCTTATGCTCTCTCCTATGGATGTAGGAACAGTGGGTAGGTGTTAATTAGCATTTCTGCCTTTGCCTTGCAGGATACTGTAGGCAGGAGCACACTATTTGATAGCTTGTCTCTAGTGCCCAGTAACTGTTGCTTCTCCTGTCATCTCACCTTACCTCATCAAGCAGATGGCTAGGAGCACCACTTGTATTTGGGGGGAAACCAGGATACTAGGCTCTTCCTCAGGAGCATCTTGACCTTCAGTGAATGCTGTTCTGTGCACAAGGCAGGAGTCCAATAGCAGTGAGGATGGACAGTAAGTGAGTGAGCAATTACACCCAGTTCAAGGATGCTGAGCCAGATTTCACCTGCTTAGATTAACTGGAGACTTCCATAACAGAAAGGGGAGAATTAGCAAGCAGAGTTTAGGCAGCCTACCTAGCCACTTGAGCTCATAGTGGGAGGACACAGGGCCACTAAAGTCAGTGACAAATCTCAGAGCCCACTGCTGTTTGCACCAACACCATTCCTTATGCAAACAGAAGTCTGCAACTTAAAAATCTTCACTCCTGAACCCACTGGCTCACCCGCATCTACCCTAGAGCCTCTGGAGTGTCCATGGCTGCTGTGAATCTCTTAACAGTGAATAGTAAAGCCCTTCTTTATGGGTGGGCTTATAGGCCAAGAGTGGGGAAAAGGGAGATGACAAGGTACTTTTCTACCTGGAACATAGAAAAGCACTACTAATGATTAACCAAGAGAACAAAGACTGAGGTCCTTCCCTGAATCAGGCTTTGACTAGCAATGAGTGAGTTCACCTGGTTAGGAAACATCATCCATGCCTTTGCATGAACTGATCCACAGAAGAGATGCAGGAATGTTGATGGGACCACCTTTCCTCCCCAATGAGTGAAGCTCTTCCCAAGTACCTCTCCTGCTTCCCTGCACCCAGATGGAGTAAGTACCTGCAGCTCCATCATATTGTGGCTTCATGGTGGGCACTACCCTGTCATTGCAGCCAGGGTTAATCTAGTGAGGTCTGTCTTCCAGTTGTAACTTTCAAACTACGTTATTTCTTTGGGGTCTCCTGATATTCCTGCTACCAGGAAGCTTTCATTCTCGAAAATTCCTGATCTAGGGTTATTTACACCCGATGGAGTCAACAAAAATTCTCTTAATAGCCACTTGGTGGCAGGTACATTGCTAGACATAACACAGAAATGAAATAAGACTCTTGATTTCAATGATCTCTCTATCAAAGAAGACAGGAAAGATGAGAAATACAGATCAACATGCTTGATGCTGCAGAAGGGAAGGTTTCTGTGGCTATCAGAGTATAAGGGGCTTCTATTTCTCAGTTAGAGAAGTGTGGGGATAGTTCTCGGAAGACAGGATTGTCAAGCAAAGTACTAGAGACAGTGTCAGGTGTGTGTGTGTGTGTGTGTGTGTGTGTGGCCATGGACAGCATTCTAAGTAGAGGACAAAATGTGAGCAAAGGCCAGGCTTAATGAGTTGGAGTTTTGTGTGTATGAGTTTTCAACCAATTCATGGTTAAGAAAGAATAATTTTAAAGTAGCAATTTGGTGAGGGATAACGTTAGAGACTTTGGTACAGAAAAACAACAGGTGAAACATTCTTAGCAGAGTATTAAGAGTATAGAACACTGGAAGAGGATACATAGGGAATTTGAGCATTAGAATTTCTGCCTCCTATGTAGAGGCAAGAGAGAAGGACCAGCTGTAAGGTGGTCAAACAGCAAGTGAAAATTGTTAGGACAGTCATCTAGCAAGTAGATGATGAAGGCCATTGCATCTGGGATGAAGAGAACTGGAGGATTATGTGTGTGTGAGTTGGGTTGGCTATACATAGACCCTGGGGGAGGAGGAGAAAGACTTGACTCCATAGTAAATCCAGCTCCCAGCTTTCTTACATGGCTGGCTGCTGAGGTGAGGCCAATGACCACTGTAGCAGGGACAATAATGACAAGAGGAGGGATGGAACAAGGTAGGTGGAAGCAAGCAGTCAAGACAGTTTCTCTGGGTCTGAGGTACCTTTGGATCACTTATATGGTATTGTGCAACAAATTATTCCTATACCTTTGCATTAAGAATATGGACTTCTGGAATTCAATAGAAAGAAAATAAGGGGCCCTTCACATGAAAATTTGACTGCAGGAAGAAAACCTAGCTAAGGCCATAGAACAGAAATGAGAATATCACTCAAGGTACATGCTCAGGGAAAGTTTAACTGTTCTTTGTTCAAGATGAGACAGACCTGAGTCATGAGCTGGAAGGAAGTAGTAATCAAAGAAAGGAATGGAAGAGAAGGCCTGAGAGAAGACATATTGGATACCACAAACTCCAGGGTGCAACTGAAGAAAAGACAGAGCTCTTCTGGACTTAGGCGAAGGAGGCAAGTTATCTCAGGACAGAGAAGTGTTCAAACCAGGAGTCCACAGAAAGGTAGTATCAGCTCTCTACTATGAAACAGCTGACAGAGGCACCTGAAGTCCTTGAACTTTGCTTCTCTCACATGGAGAGTAGGGTAAAAGTATTGACTTGCAGGTTACTATGAAGATTCCTTGACATCAGAAATACAAAGTATTTAGCACAGTCCTGGAACATGCAGTAGTTCTCAATCTTTCTAATGCTATGACCCTTTAATGCAGTTCCTTGTGGTCTTTGTGGTGACCTCCAATCATAAATTTATGTTATTGCTACTTCTTAACTATAATTTTGCTACGGTTAGGATTCATAATGTAAATATCAGATACATGACCACTGTGAAAAGATCATTTGACCCTACAGGGCTTGTGACCCACAGGTTGAAAAACGCTATACCAGGCATGCATAAGCCAATTGTTTTGTGCTGCTCTTGTCGTTGATATTGCTATTGCAATTTCAAGTCTAAGTTGATAAGCTTATCCTTGATCTTTGTAGGAAAGTTAATCTTTGTGGTTTTTGTGCAAAGTGTGGCTTGTTATAATCAACCATTGTAAGAACATTTTGGGAGAAGACTCTTGTTTTGTTTTGTTTTTTAATTAAGGCCTGGCTTGTGTAACAGACACGTGTCAGAAGATGTAGTTTCCTCCTCTTCTTACCTGTAGCCATTCTAACCAGTTGTATAAATTGGGTTTTTAATAAAACACTACCCTACAAAGTATGTTCATCATTCCTTTGGAATTCATTTGAAAGCTGATTTGGAAAAGCTTAGACAAACTATCCAATTGGGAGACATCAGAATGCTGGAGCTCTGTCTGGGGTTTGGGGCTTAGCAGGAGGCCCTTACCTCCTTGACAGAATGGCCTTGTTTCAGGTGGGTCAGGGAGATCCCAAGGTACTTTACATAAGGCCCACAGAGCAACCTGCAATCTCGAGAGTCTTTTAAATATCTTTTTCATCTGCTCCTTTTTTGTCTATTTTTTCTTTCTTTAGAGAGAAAAAACATTATATTTGGAAAATAAACAATATAAACATAGAAGTAATGACCTCTGAGTTATTCTTTAGAGTCTCCACAAATTACACACACACACACACACACACACACACACACACATATACACACACACACCATACATACATACACATACATACATACATACATACACATGAACATATGCACATGTACACACATACCCACTTATAAATGCATATACATACATACACACAAACACACATATGCACACAGACATGCACACACTGTTGTTTACTGGTCAGCATTACAGCGTTCATTTTTGGTTAGGTGCTATGGTTGTTCTGAGTTCAGAGAGAGGGAAGGTCATGGCTCTTATTCTTAAAATATCCCCTCACTGAGTCTGGGGATGACTCTATGCATAAGAGTGCTCACCATTTAAGCATGAGGACTTGAATTTGACTTCCTAGCACTCATGTTAAAAATATATCTATGCTGGCTTTGCATACACCTGTGATCAGTACTGGGAAGACAGGGGACAGAGACAGGAGGATAGCTGAGACTTGCTGGCCATCTAGTTTAGCTCCCTGTCTCAAGGAAATAAGACAGAGTAATTATGTATGACACTAGACCTCTTCCTTTGGCCTCTACATGTGTGGGCAAACACATATGCATGCACATGCCCCCACAATACACACATACACACATACACACACACACACACACACACACACACACACACACACACTCCCTTCAGACAGAAATACTTGGATTTAGGCATCTATTTATCTGTGTCACTTTGCTAGCTATATAGGATGTGGAGCCAGACTGCAAGATTTCTGCGTTCAAACTCAGACACATGTCTATACACCTCTGTTGATTTTTATGATGGTGGAGTGTATAAATCCTGCCAAGCATGGTATGAAATACATTTTCCCAGCTAAGAATGTTCTCTTTTGTCCTTTCATCTTCTACATAGAAATGGGCCTTTCTTCATTCGTACTCACAGATAAGCTATTGACTGCCCCACCTGCCACTTAATGGTATGATTTGGGTCATGACACCCTTGTTACAGATCCCTCACTTGAGTGGGAGATGGGTAGAGGGTGTGTGCTTTCTGTGAAAATCAAGGAGGGATGATGTAAAACAAGGTGTCCTGCCCCAGATGCAAAATGACTTAGACTTTAAACAAGTGGTTCTTAATTTTCCTAGTGCTGCAGCCCCATAATACCGTTACTCATGCTGTGGTGTCCCTCAAGTGTAACATTATCTCATTGCATTTCAAACTATAATTTTACTATTCTTCTGGATTGTAATATAAATATCTGACATGTAGGATATCTGATATGCAACCTCCAATGGGGTCTTGCCCCATAGATTGAGAACTGCTGGTAGGATGAGGGGATCTCAGTTGTGTCAACAATCTTTTCCTTGCTGCTCTCGGCCTCTAGTGCCACCAGTACCAACCATTTTACTCATGGGCAAAACAAGGTTCTGTGTACCAGCCCTCACCCGGCTGCCATGGAATTTGTATAGAAGATGGCCTTGCTCCTTAGCTCATAAGGATGGCATAGACCTGGTAAGGCACATTTCTTTTATAAAAATTATATTTTGAAATGTTCTAGGAGTCAGAATATTAATCTCATTAAACTCTTCCCAAGACAATGTACTGGTTATGAGCAAGACTCTCCTCCCAACAAGAATAGTATGTTAGACTAGAAGAAAGCAAGTAAATCGTTATCACAAATTTTTAGTCAATTATGATATTAAAAGACTTAAAATACCTTTGGTTACATGTACTGTACAGAACTCAAGAGGAAACTGGAGGTATATCATTTTTATCAGAACAGGAAGTAAACAGGGGACTCAGTACTGCAAAAGAATATCACTTACTTATGGGCAGGGTAACTTCAGGCCTCTTTAAAGAGCAAGATGACCTTGGGGAAAAGACTCCACCCATGGAGCCCTCAGATTCTTAGTGTGAAAAAATCTAAGCTCTGCCCTGCTTATCCTCATATGATGGAGAACCTTATAAGACATGCTTTGACAATCCAATTCTGAGTGTTAAAGGGATGCTGCTATGGTTTGAGAAGACAGAACTCATAAGCAGTCCTGTAGATGAGAGGAATGGCCAGCAGAGAGTGAAATCAGTGGGAATGGGGACCAAGGGTCTAGAAAACAAAGCCTGAGTCTATGGGTGGAATTCGAAAGGATTTAGCTGCAGGCAAGCCTGGGTCATAGTCATGTGAATGACATTGTCAGATGGCTTTCAATTGCTTGACTCTACAGCAGCCACCTGAATTTAAATCCCTACTCTGTCATCAAATAGCTTTGGTATCTTGAGTAAGCCAGCACTCATATGTAAGATGAGGGTAGCCAAACCCTACTCAGAGGTGGAGTGAGGGTAACATAAATTAAGTTCTATGGGCAGCCAAATAAAAGCATATATCCAATAAGAAGTGGTCTGTGGAGACAATGCCTGGGCTCCAATTCTTGCTCTGCTACTTTCTAGCCATACATGTGATACCAGGCACAGTTGGGACTCTCTGTGCCTCAGTCCTTCTCACCCCTACCCAATACCATAGGCATAGGGCTTGGCTTCGAAGACTCATAGGATTGTTATGAGGTTGAAATTCGCATAAGAAGTTTAGTGCCAATAAATCATGACTGGTGAATGGTTGTTGAGCCTGTATCAGAATCCACAAATATTCTTCAACCTTTGCAAAACCCAAATGGGTTATATAACCCGGAGTATCCACCCAGTAGTATGGTCTCTAGCACTTGGGACATGTATTATTGCTCATGATCAAACAGAATCCGTCTTTAACTTTGGACATTATTGGACTTGAAATACATTTATTTATAGTGGCTTAATGTCATAATAAAGAAGACCTCCAGCAATTCCTTAGGATACCAAACCTCTGCAAGGTCAGAGATCCAGGAGGCTGAGGTTGTGGCCAGGATGGAGTCCCTCATTCTATGGCTGCTCATGATAGTTCCTCCTGTTCCATACCATGCTGTGTTCTTCACAGCACTGTGCTAAGCTAGATTCTGATATAGTAGCGTGTGCTCACCAAAGACCTGCTGAATTGATAGTAGGGAATAGTAAAGGAGTGAATTAGGAATGAATGAGCTCTTTGACTGTCAGAGTGAGGAGGAGACGTTGATTGCAATCAACGTAGTTTGACCTGTCAGGCTTCAAGGGTGTCCAGAGATAGCAGAAGGGAAGAGGAGGGTGACTTTGAGGTTAGAGTGTTCTGGGAAAGATAGCAGCTGAGATGAAAGAATCAGGAATTACAACATCCTATGGATCTGAAGCAGGTTCAAGACAAGCAGTTTCTGATTGAGAGAGTAAGGCCAACATAGAAGCAGAGGTTGCTAGGGAGAAAGCCAGGTTCAGAAGCAACTGGAGCACCTACCTCACCAGGCTACCTCCTGATGTCAGGACTGAAGGAGTAGCATTAGAGAAAGCAGGAAAGGAGACTAGGCCTGTGCCTTATCAAAGCTGCTGCCCAACAGATTGGAGTTGAGGGCAGGTCCTCTGCTGGGTGCAGGATAGAGACCTACAAAGAAACATTTCCAGAGTTCTTACTGCGTGCAAGAAATAGATTATAGATTCTGTGCCCTTCCTTTTTCTAAGCCTTGTGTCCTGCATGGTCAGAGTGGCTGAGCTTTGGAAAAGAGCTGCAGTGAGGGAGTGGTCTGACAGCTAGACTCTAGGCCCAAATGGCTTGCCAGATGCTAGGTGTGGCTTGAGTGAGTGGTCTGACAGCTAGACTCTAGGCCCAAATGGCTTGCCAGATGCTAGGTGTGGCTTGATGGTTGGTGGCTTCTTCTTTCCGGGTGCCACCTGTCCTGGCTCAGGAATCAGCATGGCTCAGGGCCTGTGGCTTTACAGGTAGCCTAGATCAAGGACTTACAAATGCCACTTGGCTTGAGTCACACAAACCCTAATCTTTAAGGCTAGTAAGCAGAGCCTTTTATTCTTACTTTCTGACTGCTTGATTCAATCTTCACTTCCTCATTCATGAAAATGATTCTTTCCAGGAAAGTGTAGAAGGGGAAGTGAACTAATTAGAGATTACCAGGAACCTTCCAAAAATGAACATAAATGGACAAAATTGCTGGAGTCATTACTGTGTTACCCAACCATCACAAGGCTGGCAGGGAACAGAGCGCAGGGTGAAGGATGCTCTGGGAACTGAATGCCTTTCACTGATGGCCTTGCAAATGGCTCTGTGATCTTATGCAAATGTCTTAACCTCTCTGGGCTTTAGTGAAATAGTCTGTGAAGGAATCGCTGGCATCAATGGAGCTGACTCTCTTTGAGCCCTATGAAGAAACAGCATAAATGTTGGATAATGCTAGTAGCACCTTTAAACTGATGGTGGGAACACTGGATCTGTTTAGTTTCCAAAATGCTCCCTCCTAGGTTGCTCTCTTAGTTTCCTTCTCTGCTGCTGTGATAAGATATCCTAACAAGAACAACTGAAGGGAGAGTTTACAATTCCAGGTTACAGTTAAGCAGTTAGGGGACTCAAGGTGGTGAGGACTTGAAGCAGCTAATCACATCCTCAGAGAGCAGAAAGAATAAGTGCAGGCTTACAATCCCTTTGCTTTCTCTAGTCTTATGTTAGCTAGGATTCCCTGACTAGAGAATTGTGCCACCCACAGTGGACTGGGTCTACCCATCTCAGTTAATATAATCAAGATAATCTACCAGGGCTAACCTGATCCTAACAATCCCTCACTGAGACTCCCTTCTCAGGTGACTCTACATGTGTCTCATCAAGGATCAAAATTTATCAATATAGTTGCCATGGCTCCATCTCCTGTCAACTTTATGGCTTAGGTTGAGACAGTCATTTCCGGACCTTGGTGCATATTGAAAAACAGAGCCTCTGAGAGAATATATTGAAGGAAAGGGAAAAAGACAGAACTGGATAATGAAGAATTGATATCAAGAGAAATAGAAAATGCATATAGGACAAGGCAGAGTTACACCTGAAGCGCCTTTCACTTACAGTAGCAATGCTGTGAAATGTTACTGTATGTGTTACAGAACGGAAGACACAGCTGCAGAGAAGTTAAGAAACTGACAAATCAGAATACTGGGATGGATGGAAGCACTTAGCTGAGGAGTATCTGCTTAATATGTGCAATGCCTGGGCTCTATGCTCAGCTCTGAAAAAAAAAGGGAAAGAGGAAAAAAATAAAAAAAGGAGTTTCTAGCATAGGCTACTGGGTCCCAAGAGCATGTAGGTCTCAAAAATGTAGGTTTATTCCCATGCCCTCCTGACAGTTTTGCATAGGGTTTGATTAAACAAGTTGTAGTTCAGTTCTTTCATGCCAAGTGCTGATGTAGAAACCATGGAAACGGTTGCCCGAGTCCCCGTTTCATCAATGTTTATATTCTGATCACTAATAATTAAGAGGCAAAACCATTGCATATCGGGTGGTAAGGCTCAAATTGTGCCCCTTTCTAAAAAGTACCTTAGAATATTATCCTACATTGTATATAGAGCTGTGGTCACATATTCAAATATTAAAGCAGAGTGGATTGGTCCCTGATCCCATATGGCCACTGTCCTTACAGGAAGGGAGCAAAGAAACACCCAAGGAAGAAGGAAAGCTGTTGCACTATGGGAAAAATACAAATGCTTCTCCTTAGGCCTCATGTTCTGAATGTGTTGTCCCTAGGTGATAGTAGTATTTTGGAAGGCACTAGGGGCTTTGGGAAGTGGGACCTGGTTGATGGAAGTGGGCCACTGCGGGTAAGACCAGGCTCACGTAGCCCAGATTGCTTCCTGGTCCCGTTTTTGGCTTTTTCTCTGTCACAATGAGTTGTTCCCCAAGCTTTCCTTACCATGGACTGAAACCTCTGAAATCCTAAGTCAAAACAAACGTTTCCCTAGTTGTTCATGTGTGGTGTTCTTTCATAGTGACACCAAAGTACCAACCATACTTGAGGATGGAGGGAGCAATGCGTTTACTGGAGAAGAAACTCCAGCAATGGCCTGCAATCACTACAAGAGGAGAAGGGACAGGGAGGAGTCTATAGGTTCCAGAGGGAGTGGGGCCCTGCCCACACCACAGTTTTAGAACCCCTAGAACTGTTAGACATCAGATTTCTTTGTTTTGAGGTATTCTGTTTTTGGAGCTTATCGAAAGCAACACTAAGTCAGGTAGTGAGATATGTTACTTAAAAGAATATAGAACTTGTCATATACATACATATGTGTGCTTGTGTGAACGCACACATACCCACACACTCACCCTCACACTTACACACATACACACACATACACACACATAGACACACACTCACACACATGCTCTCTCACTCTCACATACACATTCACACACATACACACATACACCCTCACACACATACACACACTCACATGTGCACACAAGCACTCATTCTTTCTCTTACACACACACACACACACACACACACACACACACACACAAACCCCTTGTACATTAAATCAAGCTTAGTTTTGAATTTAAGGTAGAGACTCCCCAAACCACTAACCCTGGTTGCTCTTGAGCTCTAGAGGAACAATGTGTGCTGTGCCTGCCTAGGCCTCATGCCGACAGCACTCCTCTTCACCATCGGTCCCTGAACTGTGACTGCTTCTTCACTCACCTTGACTGCAAAAGGTTCCCTACACAAATTAATAATGTAGACGAGATTTCAGCTAGCAACTTTGGTGCAGAGAAGTGGTGAAGGCCTATTGCACACTAATTGTTTGCATATAAATGGATGCCACAGCTGAAAATGACAGTATGCTCGGGGAAGCAGGCCATCAGGACTGCTGATGTGGACGTTTTGGTACCCACGCTGATCATCTTGCTGTTCGAGGAGTCACAGAGAATGTGCAGACTGTTCCATTGCTTCTGGGCTGTTGCTCTCACCATGTCCTCCCCACTCTGACCCAGCCAGACTCAGGGTCCAAGGAGGAAGAAACTGCAGTTTTGAGAGGTTTGGGAACTAGTCATAAATTAGGGCACTGCCAGGCAGGACCTTTAACCCTGAGCTTTTGCATCAAGACCTGTGGTGTGACTGACTGAAGCTTCCTGACAAAAACAAAATAAAACAAAAATCTTTCTGGAATATAGCTGTTTACATGCTTTTTAAAGATATCTAGCATAATTGGATGTTAAGAATAGTCTATCACTTAATTTTAACCCTAATCTTGGAAGTAGATGTAATTCATATCCAGAAAGGAGTCTTGGAGAGGGTCTGTGACTTTGAAAGATCACATAGTAGGTTTGGCAGGAGCTGGAGGAAACCGAAGCTGGACTTTTATTCACTCACATCTTAGCTTGTGCCACGGGGAGAGGAGGTGCCGAAAAGAAGCTTCCGGACTCCACAGATGGACAGAGCCAGTATTCCAGAAGGGGTATTGCTAGGCGGCCTCCTGTGGACTCTGATGGTCTTATTCCTGGGATGCCCTGAGTCTTCTTTAGTCTAGATTACGGCTCCTTCCCTTCCTTTCCTTGTGTTCCAAGCACAGCCGCACAAATGTTAGCCAAAATGTACAGATTATACACCCTTAAGTCGCTTCTCCTCTTGAAGTGTGAAACATGTCCCCATCTGGTTCCCACAGAGGTACTCACATTCCATAACTGCCCCAGGCAGCCAGGGGACCCAGGTGCCTGTCAAGGAGGGAGGAAGCCCTTCGGGACCTCACTTTGGCGTTTTCATTTATCATGCAAATGAAAGAAGTGAAATTAGGTCAAGCCAGGGATTGCAAATCAAAATCCTGCCAGAGGGCACTTCCTTGGCCACAACGGGACTGTGCACAGGGACCTTCCAAGGTGTCTAGTTTTGAATTTCTTATCGCGTCAAGGAGTTTCTGGTGTTTGCTTCATAGCCAGGCTTAGCTGGGTTCAGACAGGGCAGTTCCTAGTGCTGAGTGCTGACCTTCGGAGTTCTCTGACAAGAACTATATCCCTTGGGAGTCAGGCTCCTTCCTGGACTGGATCTAGCTTCTTCAGCACAGAGAATTATTTCAGGCTAGCTATCTCCTTGCCTAGAGCTTATTCTCCAAGGCTCTCCTCAGAGCCTGGGCATCGTTGTTTATAACTTGGGAGACATCAGACAATCTTCTCACCCTCTCTGAGTCCCAGTTCACCCACCCTTGGCTCTCTTGACTTTGTCTGGTGCATCCTGGGTATACCCACTCCTCTTGTAAACAAATTCCTGATGTCTGCCAAGGGGAGGGCGTCCTAGGGATATAGATGGGTAGTCAAGAGGTCGACATGTAACGTTTAATTTATTAATTTAGTTATGAATGCATTTGCTGCTGTTGAACAGTGTGTGTGTGTGTGTGTGTGTGTGTGTATTTAAACCTTCCCTTGAGCCTGGACTATATTTCTGACTCCTTTTCTAGTTCTCTGGAGCAAGACAGTCAAGCCTTTGCACATAGTCAGTATTTGCTACCTGCAGCTGAATCACTGCCCGAATACATGAATAATTTGCCATAACAAATTATCTGGGCTTCGTTCAAAGCTCCAGTTCCTTTGGATGGATCGGACTTACCCAAATAAAGAGAAAAATCAACACTCCCAAGGGGTAGGTGGTTAGTTACAGTCCCTATCCTGTACAGAGTACCCCCTGACAGTGTTCTGGAAACAGGAGGTAGCCACCACCTGTGCACCAGTGTTTACCGAGTAGAAGAAAAAAAAAAAAAACAAAAAAAACAAAAAAAAAAAAAAAAAAAAACTAAGCAAGCGTTTTACTCAGCCCAAGCAAGCCCACCACAGGACAGCTTCGATTTAAAGTGCTTGTTTTATTTTTAGCAAGCATCTTCTCTTTTCCTTCTCCATGGTGACAAAAGCTCCCTAAATCTTGTCTTCTTTGTTCAATGACAATGATGGCAAACTTTGGAGACAAAATCAGTAGGGTTTAAATCTTCGCTTTTGCTACTCACCTCAGACTTTGCCCAAGCAGGGACCCTTACTTTACCTCTGGAAATCAGGTAGGGAAAACAACATCTGCCTCAAAGACTGCTGGGAGGGTTAACTGAAGGAAGACCAAAAGGGCTAGCTATGACCACGTGGATCTTATTAATGTGGCTATTTTCATTCCCAACTTGATCTCTATTTTCCTTTCTTCTTAATAATGACAGAATTTGGTATGGAGGAGAGCAGGTCATGGTCTCCCTTGTCAGCATCAAATGGGAAGCCTGTCAGATTAGTTTCTTTGGAAGCCATTCCACATCAATTGGATGGACCAGGCAGGAAGGTACGGAGCCCAGCAGTTTGTGGCTTATATGCATGGCACCTGTCATATATCCTGCTGAAGCAACCTTGGTGGGTTGGGAGAGGTCTAGTGAGACCAGATGTAGCCAGGAGCGAGACTGGTAGAGTGTAAAGGGAGAGAGCCTGCCAGATGAAGCATTTTAGAAACATCAGTGTTAACCACCAGAGGGTAAGAAAGCAGAGGGAAACAGAATCACTATGGTGTTTAAGGAACAGAGATAAAAGGCAGCTTTCAGATCAACTAATCTCAATAACTGAAACATGCTCTAGCATAAGGATCCAATCAGCCCATTTTCTCACTACTGTGGAGTGGGCAGGCCCAGGGTGGCAGAATGGGATTAGGCACATAGGTTTTTGGGTTTTTTTGTTTGTTTGTTTGTTTCTTGTTTGTGTGTGTGTGTGTGTGTGTGTGTGTGTGTGTGTGTGTGTGTGTGTGTATAAGAGAACAGAGTGGCCTCCAGCTAATGTCTCTTGACTAGGCAACAATAGGTAGCTGATCTCTCACCAGCAGCGATGCAATTGCATGTGCCCAGCCACCTCTGTTGTCCAGCTCCTGGAAGACATAGCTCATCACTTCCCCTGAAGCCAACCCCATCTCTGTCACTTGATGGAGAGACATCACATGCTGACACTGGCCTTGCTCCTTTTCTTTTCCTTTCTTTTCTTTTCTTTTCTTTTCTTTTTTTTTCAAGACAGGGTTTCTCTGTATAGCCCTGGCTGTCCTGGAACTCACTGTGTAGACCAGGCTGGCCTGGAACTCAGAAATCTGCCTGCCTCTGCCTCCCAAGTGCTGAGATTAAAGGTGTTGCTCCTATTCGTATGCAGCCCTCTACGCCTTGCTCCTGAATCTCCCTGGAAGAAGCATAGCCCAAGCCTCACCCTTCTTCCACATGGTACTGATCCTTCCAACATCTGAAGCCTGTCTCCTCTCCCACCTTGGAATTTCCAATTGGTCTTCATTCAATAGAGGTTTAAATATCTCTTTTAGTTCTACCTGATCACCTCTGGGAGCCCTGAACAGGAAGAGAAGTACTTTGTGAAGGTGCTGAGTCCTCACAGGGACTAAGCCACAACAGAGCTGGGCCAAGGCTTAACAGCACAGTCCTACTCCAGAATGTCAGTAACACCCCAAGCATCACATTGGTGTCTTACCACCAATCCATTCTGTCTACTTGGCCAACCGGTGATGTGACCATATTCCACTTCACAAATGGCTTGGTAGAGGTCCAGAGGGTTAAAAACATTTGTTCAAAACCTCTCAGCCAGTATCCAGGAGCAGGCAGTAGATTATAGAACTTTCTGGATGAGTCTGGATCAGCGTGCCTTCTATTTCCTGACCCAGCACCAAGGGGACAGAACTGAGAAAATCGTCTCCTGAGACAAAGCCAGGGTGTCCTCCCTCCCCATGGGATGCTCTGCAGATGACTCAGAAACAAATGCTGCTGGCTCTGCCCTCGGATTGTGGAGCTCCTTGTCAAACATCCAGGCATGTTTTTGGCACTCTCAGAAATCAAGGCAATTTCTACACTCAATAGAGGTAGAATCTTTTAAAGCTTCAGAGGATTGGGAAAGAGAAAAAAAGACATTAATAGAATGACATATTTTTAGTATAACACTTCAGAGAAAGCTCTGGGGAAACAAAAAATAAAATGAACGACCTAAATATGGTTCTTTTTTTCCCTTTTTTTTTTCTAATACTATGAGCTTCAAAGGAGTGGGCTGTGCTGGATCTCTGAGTGTCCCAAATCTGAAACATTTGAATACAATAGAAAGTCTACTAGGTGGAGAATTTACTTTAGCCTGGGAAACCACATGCACGTGACTGCAGGGCTGCCTGTGAACTGAATGATCATAGGCAAAACACTAAACCTTTCTGCATCTCAGTATTACCATCTGTGAAATAGGAATGCTGGTATTAACTTCACTGCTCCTTTTTATATGAAATCAATTTGTATTAAATATTTACCATATAATATCTGCTATATAAAATTGAATATATTAATGTATTTTTATTATATTAAGTTTTTAATATTGATATTAAATTTATACTTATGCAAATAAATGAAAAGCATGACAGGTAATAGGCATGTACCAAAGGAGAATGCCTTCTTTTGAAGGCATTGCTGGAGTGACATTATTGCTTTTATTGGAAACTTGGACAAATGGCCCATGAAACTATTTTCCTCTGCTAGTGATGAGTTCTTGAGAGGCAGGCTATCTTGGTCATAGCAGTCACTTATAACAAGCATGGGAGGCTGAGGGTTCAAGCAGGAATTTCCTTCCTATGTTTCTGGGGTTAGAGAATCTCAGGTGAGACTTGTTTTGGCCTGTAGAGCATTGCTTGCTCTTGCTTTCATGTGATATCCAGGAAGGGAACCCTGGGCTTTTCTTTACCATGGAAGCTCATCTCCACGAGCCCTTCTAATTCTAAAGCCCACCTGAAAATTCTGAACATGATTACTTTGGAGATTAGAATTTCAATAAGTAAGTTTCAGGGAAATTTGACAGGTCATGTGATAATATCAACTCCACAAGAGACTGTGTCAGGGTTTCCCTTCAGAGCTGCTGGGTGTAGGTTGTCAGGAGCCTGCATCCTGTTTCTGTTTCTACTGTGGGGACAAAGCCTCCTTCTCACAGCCATGCCAGTCCCAACTATCTGATTTCACAAGGCTTCTCTGTCTGACTTCGATTAGGTAACCAAGGGTCATTTGTTCGGGAAAGGTGGCTCTGCCCAATGGGGTGAGTCATGATTTGGTCAAGCCTGACAAGTCGGGCTCATTGCTTTTGGGAGGGCATGAGTTTAAGCAGTCGACCTATGGCCTAATTCTGACATTGTGACAATGGGGAGGGTCCCAGAAGAAATGGTCTTCCCTGTGTGCTGGAATGTGAATATGTGATGTCTGGGGAAATGCAGCTTTCCTGAAACCAGGAGGGAGAATACCAAGAAAGTTGAAGCTTTGAACTCAGAGCACTGAAACTGTTGGTGGATCAGGTTCAGAGACCTGGAACTAAATGCCCTGTAATTCCAGCCATGCGATCCAGTAAACATCAACCTTGCCAGTGATGTTTGTCTAAGTCATCTGTTACCAGCAGCCAAAGCATCCCAAGGAATGTCAGTACGTATCTAACCTGTGGCCTCAGATACTCTTCCTGGGCCATAGTTTTCTTTATTGCTAAATGAAAGGGTTGGACTAGTTTTCGACTGGCACATGGGTAATACATGGCCAGTTTCAGTGTAGCTATCTTCTTTGATTGTAGCTCAAACAAACCAAACACATCAGGGGAACCTGACCCTAGCATTTCCAAAAGATCTCTTAACTGCCCCCAGGAGTCTCATGCACCGTGAGAGAGCACCCAGAGCTTCTTCAGTGAGGAAGATATCTCAGGTCCGGACTCTGTTGGTCTTCTGTATAAAGGCTCATGGCTAAAGGGCAGCGGGTCTCAACCTTCCTAATCCTGAGACCCTACAATACAGTGTCCCATGCTGTGGTGATCCCCAACCATAAAATTGTTTGTTATTACTTCATAAGTGTAATTTTGCCACTGTTGTGAATTGCAATATAAATATCTGATATACAGGTAATCTCATATACCACCTGTGTGTGGGTCATGACCACAGGGTTGAGAACTGCAGCACTGGGGATTTGTAAAATTACTCTATTGTGCTTGACTTAAAATCATTTTAATGTTACTATTATTTTTTTAAAAAAGAAACTTATAAAATTCTATATAAAGGTCCAGGTTTTAATCCTCTCTTGAAAATCAGATGCCTGCATCATACTGAGCTCACTTTCCATCAAAGCATAGTAACTAGAACCTGCTGAGCCAGAGTGGCCTCTCTTAGATGGTCTACAGAATCTTTCTCTCTGGTCCTACAGAGTCTTGGTCACTCCCCTTGTGTTTAACTACAAATGCAGCTGATTTACACCTCTACAATCTCTTTCAAGCCCCTGAGACATGTAAAAGCCCCTAAGATCGATTCCAGCTACATGGTTCTGAGCCTCTGGAAGCAACATAAACCACCACACAAATACTACCCAGAAATATGAGCTATGGCTCCACACGTAAGCATTGTTAGCACAAGAACACAGCACAAGTATACTAACTGATCAAGTGTGTGCACCTAGCACTTAATTTTAAAAGTAAAGTTCATAGAACCTTCTAAGAGTTCTTCAAGAATTTATTTTACTTCGCTTCTTTGGGTCAGCTTTGAGGACATGTTATTTAGAGATACTAGATTCCCATGTCCTTGACTGTGAGGACTAATTCCTGGGCACTGGAGTTACATGGGTTTAGTCCAATAGCCATATATGCTAGCTTTATAGGGGCTGATCATATTTGGAGAACTAATGATCTGGCCAGGAATGAGAATTAGGTTTCAAAGCACAAGCTTATACACAAGTGGGGAAAGCATTTCCATAGCAAAAGGTGACTTAACGCTCCGAGTCACGTGATTTTAGGGTTCCAAGGGAATGTTCCCATAGGCTCATGTATTTGAATGTGTGGTCCCGAGTTGGTGGTCCTGTGGGGGAGGCTGCGGAATCTTTTTTAGAAGATGATCGCTTGCTGCAGGAAGTACGTTATTGGGGGTGGGGCTTTGAGGGTTTATCACCTCTCTTCACTTCTGTCTTTTTGTGACTGTGTCTTGCATATGGACACAATATGAACTCTCTGCTTCCTGTTCCAGCTGTCTCGCCATGTTTGTCTCTGTTATTATAGATATGCTCTCTCTGGACCCTAGAGCCAAATGAACTTTTAGAAATCACTCGTAGTCATAGTATTTTATCACAGCAACAGAGAAGCAGCTAGCACTGAGAAGTAGGCCTGCTGATGTGAAGAACTTGACTATTTTTGTTTGTTTTTTTGGTTTTTTTGTGGGAAAAGTTTTGGCAGTCTAAAACAGAAAGACTACTGAATACTATAAGCAGGGCTTCTTGGGCCATCCTAGTAAGAGCCTGGAAGTCAGAGATGCCAAGATGACAGTTGATAGTGGCTGTTTGGCTCATAAGATTTCAGGGGAGAACAATGATTGTACTCACAACTGGCAGAGGGGCCGTTTGTGTGATATTTTGGCAAAGAATTTGGCTGTATTCTGTCTGTGTCCTGAAAACAGAATAATTTATTTGGCAGAGGGAATTTCAAGAGAGCATAATATCGAGACTATGGCCTGGTTGTTACTGTTAATTCTTATACTTGTCTATACTGAAAAAAAGCAACAAGCTAGGCAAAAAGAAAAAAAAAAGGAAAAAAGAAAAAGGAAAAAATATGTGTAATTGGACAGGAAAAGAGCAATAGGAAACTTACTGTTATAGCAGGTCATCTACTGAAGAGGGGCTGTCATTCTATAACTAGCTTTTAGCCATAGTATTTTATCACAGTAACAGAAGAGTAATTAACACTGAGCGCAGGGACCTCTTTTCTCTGTACCACCTTCAGCTAACTTCTTCCTCTTCTTCCCTTGGAATTCAATTCATTCTTGTTGTATTGTCTTATGTCTCAGTTTTGCTGAACTGGTCCCCCCACATACATTCCCACGATTCCCCATAGTGTTTTTCTAGGTCGCTTTGGGGGTACTTTAGGACATTTGCAGGACAGGGAAGGTAATATACATTTTTTCCACCATGATCTCTATCTTATTCTAAAATCTTGACTTCTTAAAGGAACCAGGCTAACACTCCCTTCCATGTGATCCTGATGTGGTTGCTGATAAAGATTTTAATCACACACAGCTTCCTTCTGGTGGCACATAAAATAAGGTCATACTTTTTCTTTAGAGAATTTGAGTCTTAAGTCTACCTTCCTACCTATGTACACACACACACACACACACACACACACACACACACACACACACACAGAGAGAGAGAGAGAGAGAGAGAGAGAGAGAGAGAGAGAGAGAGAGAGAGAGAGAGAGAGA